>BMAV01015885.1:0-42963 GCA_019973955.1 Trichonephila inaurata madagascariensis
TCGTTGTTTCCCTCGTTAAATGCAGTAATGCTTAAATTTCGACAACTGTATTTGGTTTTTGGTTAAAAATAAAAAATTTTTCCCCCGGGAAACTAAAACTCGATCAAGGAAAAATTTAAAAAAAGGATCATTATGTTTGGGACGGTTGGATTCAAGTTTAAAAATTGCATGTCCCAACGTTATTTTTTCTAATGATGGACCCCTTTCCAGATTTTTTACTCCTCATGCATTTCTAAAGCATTACCTAACTGCGTTCGGTTCTTTTTTTATATTGCATGTTAGTTTTTTGAATTTTTTAAAGTTTTAATTAGTAATGTTTTTAAGAGAAATTTAAAAAAAAATTCTGCATATTTTTTTATGATCAATTCATTCTAATATGTATTGTATAAGCAGTTTGAAGGAATGTCGCTTTTTAAGAACGATTTTAAATGCCATATTTTGATTATGTTTTACATTTTTAACAATCGAAATGGATCATGTGTCATTTGAAAAATAAAGGTTGAAATATCAAAATAGAATAAGTTAAATTCAGTGGGAATTATTGAGTTCCCGATATAAAAGAATCTGGAATTTATCTATTTTTTTTTTCCTATAGAATTTTTAAAACATTTTTGGTAAATATCAATTAGTGAGTGAGTGTTTATTATTATTAAGCTAACTTATCTACTGCATTTTTAAAATAAGTTAACATCCTTCTAACTGTGCTGTCTTTGAGCAGATAGTAAATAATTTTTTTTATGTGTCCAAACCACTATCAAACCTTCCTTTCTTTATATTTATGTATTTCCTCCCTTCCTTTTATTTTATATTTGTCTCTTAAATTTATTTTTAATTTTGTTTTAAATTTTATAATGATGTAACCACTTACGTCTGTAAGCCTCATGTTATGCAGTAAGGAGCATGAGGAGTTTTGCTAATAAATTTATTTTAAAAAAACCGCTATCAATTAATATATTATTGCCAGGAATGAAATGTTTACCGATATGATATACAGAAATAATTGTGGCTCTTAAATTATACGAGGGTGGTCCCAAATCCCGCAATAACGAAAAAAAAAATTTTGGAAAAAAATATTTTATTTTTGAAACCCTAGCCCTTTACTTTTCCCTTTTAAAAGTTGAGTTTTTGGAACTGTTTTCTCCTCAAAAAGGATTTGGCATCCTTTTATTTTGGAAAAAATTTGAATGGGAATTTTTTAATTTGGGGAAAAAAACCGGGGAAAAAAGGAAAAGGGGATGAGATGGGAATTCAATATTTTAAATTTATTTTAAATTTTTGGGCCCTTGCAAAGGTTTGAGCATATTTTCTTGTGAGACAACCCTTTCTTAGCCGAATGCGCCGTTTTTTTTTTTCATTTTTTTCTCAAACGTTGCAATTGTTGCCAATACTCCCGGGTTGAAATTTTTCTTTTTAAGATAGTCAATGAAAATTTTTCCACGCGCATCCCAAAAACTGCCCATGACCTTGCCTGCAGATGGAACGGTTTTGCCTTCTTTAAATTCCCCTTTTCAGCCTATTGTTTTATTTCTCTTTTTCTTGGTTTTGAAGGGGTGGACCCGCATCCCTGGTTTGAAACGGTGCCAAAAAATTTTGCTTTGTTGCTGTGAAACGCTAAACACTAATTGAAACATCTTCATGACACTGATTTTGCTCGAGTGTGAGCAAACGCAGCACTCATCTTGCACACAGCTTTCTCATGACCAAATTTTCACATAATATGCAATGGACCGCACTTTTTGAAATGCCTACTATGTCTGCTAGCTCGCGCACTTTCAGCCGACGGTCATCGAGTACTGCTTTGTGGATTTTCTTTACCATTTCTGGAGTCGTCACCTCATTTGGTTGACTACTGTGATGCTCGTCTTGGCAGCTCGTACGGCCTCGTTTAAACTCTGCTACCCAATATTTTACTGTTGTAAACGAAGGAGCAGACTCACCCAGAGTAGAGTCTAGTTCAGCTTTTATATTGGTTGGGCTGAAGCATTTCAAATAAAAGTATTGTTTCACATAACAATGACCAATTTTCTCCATTTTCACAAATTCACTGAAAACGTTCACTATGTACACTCACTTCCAAAAGTTAAGCACGAAGATGTAAAATGCAAAAAAATCAACAAATACTGCTTTGATTGACACAAAATTTGGCAGTAAAGTAGCATATATATTTATACATAAAACAAAATCTATAATTATATACAGAAATGAAAACAATATTGACTGTTTGTAAGTTATCAGATAATGTCATACTGGAGACTTAAGCAGAATTATGTATAAAGTGAAAATAAACAGCACAAAAGGAAGAAAAGGACATTAATAGGGCATGTGATCCCCCTCATCTGTACGCAAAGTTTACACCTTCTGACCATGCTTTCAATTAGGTGGTCAACCGCCGCAGAATAAAGCAACCGCCATTCTTCTTTTTAGAGTAGTTTCTAGCTCAATAAGAGTGGCTGGAGGTGAAACGTGAAGATACAGCACGGCCGAGAAACATCCCAAAATTTTCAATGGGGGTTAAGTTCGGGCGAATATGCTGGCCACGCCATACTGCAATCTCTTCAATCTTTTAGGTGTCATCACAATGTCAGCTGCTCTATGGAGATGTGCGTTATTGTTCCCTTAAAAAAAAGTAGGGCCAACTGCTGCAGCGTACAATCTCACAATGGGTTCTAGGACTTCATCTCTACCGGACATCCGTCACAGAGCCCCGTTTAAAAATTTCGGTCGGTGCGGTATCCTAATGAAATCCTGTTCACACCATAATGCTTCCGCCGGAATGTGGATGTTCGGTGATGTTTTGGGGGCTGATTGCGTGTTCCTTGTTTACCCTATCCTTATACGCTGTCATATGGCCAGGCAAATCTTTTACTATCAGTAACATGACATTGCCCCTAGTCGACACAGGGCAATTGCCATGTTCCCGGCGACCTCTTAATCGTACCCCCCTTGATTGGACGGATAGAGGAACACAAACTCGAGGTACCCGGGCATACAGACCATTCATATGTAATCCTCGGCGTACAGTAGAGGCAGATATAGCCTTACCAATGGATGCTGTAACCATAGATGTCACACGTGTGGAGGTCGCTCTGTGATTCCGCTTGGCTACAATAGCAATATACCGATCTTCCGCGGGGGTTGTAACCCTTGGGCGACCGCCTACGGGCCTTCGGACAACTGTCTGTGTGGTTTGGAATTGTTTCCATAAACGTGAAATTACAGAATGATGAACGCCGAAGAAAAGAGCAACATCTATGATCGACTATCCTGCTTCAATGCACCCCACAACACGCCAGCTCTCGGAATTTTCCATTCGTTTTCTGAAAGTCATAGAAACACGTATGTCTTGAAAACAAATTGTACGAAAGTTTTAAACACCTTCTATCAGAACTTACAATCAACTTCTATAAGCCTTCATAAAGCTGGCTTCTTATAAGACTGTCCTTTTTTGCATATTTCTTGACATGAAAGCACGATTGGCTGTTACCTAACATATTTGCATACTTCCATCTACCTCTGCAGCGAATTGCATCCTCTTCAATTCTGATTGGCTTCCGGAAATTAGCATTTTCCTCTCCGTGCTTAACTTTTGGAAGTGAGTGTATACATATTGATGGCTGCCAAACAAATACTAAACAACGTGGTGTCCTTAAACTTGAAGCATATGTTTTATAGATTGCGTACTATCTAATACAGTGATATTTTTCAAACAAGGACCACCATCTCTCTGTCAGACCTGGTACTTATGGGACCACCCTCGTATACAATAGGGTAATGGCAATGCATTTTTTATTCTGAAATACGTAAACAAGGATTACATCCAACCTGCAAACCTCATTCGTTAATACGTCATAATTCTGAAGACTTCCTATACAACTTTACATACTTCTAGCATCAACTACACTGCAAGAAGTGCAATAGAATTTTAATTCCTTCTTTTCAAGTGCAATGAAAGTTTAAATATCAACAAGGAAAATTGCATACTTATTAAGTTGTAACGAAAAATTTTTTAATTACAAAAATCCACCAGCACATTAGTGTTATGTTCATATTTTCCTATTTCATGTATAGAAAATTATATCTTCCACTAAACTCTACTCAGTGGCGCGACAGCCCATGAGGACCAAGACCTACTGTGCCCACTTCAGTATACGTGACCTTGGGTGCCGAGGTGCATCAGCAGATGTTCCGATCAGGTGGTCGGTCCGACGCGAGACACTCAGTGCTTAATTCCCAAGCAAGCTTTGTACTCATTTATCGACCCACTGAAGGGATGAAAGACTAAACCGACCTTGTCCAGCCCGGGATTTGAGCCCCAGACCTGTGGTATGGAAGGAAGATACACAACCACTCAGCCACTGGGCTGTATCTTATACTACTGCTTCCAAAATTACATAGTGGGAGTGATCGCCTAGTGGTACGGCCACGAACTCGTGGCTGGTGTGTTTTTGAGTTCGTACCCTAGTGCCACTGAAGACCAATCGTGTAGAAGGGCTGATGCGCGTTAAATCTGTAGAAACTCAAAGTCCTCCCGTTGGCGGGGTAGTATGGAGAGGAGAGGTACCAGCTCAAGTGTCATCCTCGTCACTGGACTGAGGTTCAAAATTACGAGACCCATCGACAATAACCTTTAAGCTGTTTTATAGTGAGACGTTTATTAACGTTCGCTAATTCCACATTAACAGCATATTCAACTGTCCTTTCGCTAAAGCCATAGTAGCCATAGTAGTAGCCAACTTGTGTGATATTAAAAATTATTCCCTTTTTCACACTAATTTATCTTTTATTTCCTACTTTTAACTTCTAAAGTATGTTTTATTATTAAGGGGAGTTAAAAACCTCTCTCTCTATAGTGACAATGTTAAATTAACTGTTTTCGATTTACCTTTACTCAAAATCTGTACAAAAAATGTACATGCTTGAAATTTTTCATACAATTAAAGTATTCCTTTCTCATTATACTGAAATAAGTTTTTAGCTAATTTTGAATTTTTTCATGATTTATGAGATATTTTATCATACATAGTGAAATTTAACCCATTTTTCACATTAAAAATTTGTAAAAAATGATTTTTGAGTTTTTACAAAAAACTCATTTCAGTATATATTAGCCATCATTATAAATATATCATAAAAAAAAATTTACATACCTATGAACAGTCGTTTCTCGGAAAAGGTACATCGAACATCAAAATTTACATTTTGAGATAAATTGATTTTAATGTATACAGTGAGGGATTCTAATCGGATAGGAAATAAAAAAAAATAAATTGCTCAATTTGCAATAAGATAAATGTTTCGGTTTATATCAGACGTACAAATTTTAAGCAAAAACGAAGTATTTTTCGCCATTCAAATGGGCGTGGACCAGTTTCAACGATTATTTAAAAATAGGTTTTTAGGGCTTCAAATTTACCTAGGGGTTTAAAAGAAAGGGTATTTTTAGAAAGGTTAAAATCTATACAATTTAAAAATGTAAAAATCTCAAATAGTCAAAAAAAAAATAAGATTTTAGCTTTCCAACACTTTTTAAAAATAAAAAAAACGTATGTGATACTAGTGGAGTAACGTACACCCCAGCATCGCAGGGAGGCCTTACCCTTTGTAAGATCCGTTGCGAAGCCCAGATCCTGACTTTGAAGGGCGGCCCCAGCATTCTCCGTGACGTCACTGTATGATGCTACTAATTACTATTTTTAGATAAAGCTGATATTTATATACAGTAATATTACTTAAAACATTTAAAAAAATTAGTCTTTAAGACATTTAAAAAATAAAACATACGTTTTTTGTACTTAAATTATAATTTTGCTTAAGTTTATTTCATTTTGAGCTAATATTTCTTAATTATAGAGCGCAATATGTGACCTATTTATTATGGGATCGATTTGGATGGTTAAGTGAGATTTAAATAAGAATTATTTAAGTTTCGAATACTTTACAGATTTGTGCAATATATAAGTGAATCACAAAAGTTATCGAATCTTTAAGACTTTATTTTTGTAAAAGGCTTCAATAAACAACTGTTCTTCATTTTTACTCCGGAGGAAATTGATTTCATTGTTTTTTCAGGTAGTTGCATTTGTTTTTCTTAGACTTTAACGCATTTTTAAAAACCGGGAAAAAACAATTTTTAAAACCGAATATGTGGTTAACATTTAAAAAGGTTTTTAAACTTTCAATATCCCCCGTTTTTCAATCACAATTTTATCGCCCCCCTTTATACATTAATAAATTACTGAATGCAATAATATGCACTTTGACGCTAAAGCACAAACGTCTTAATTATAAACCGTACAAATTAATAACATGTATTAAATTTTGTATATGTTATTTTTAAAAAAAAAAAAAAATTAAGTAATAGGATAATTATGATGTTATTTTTCCTTTTCCCTAATTTTAAATTGGAACATATTGCAAAATGCAGTGGCTGCTTAGAAGACAAAATATAGATATCAGCTAAATATAGAAAAAGAACTCAGGGGGTCAATTTCAAAGAAACTTGCTCTGCAAACAAGCCCAGGGAAAGTCCAATACTTATTAAATTGTTTTTAATTCATATTAATAAAATAAATTTTAAAATTTTTTTTTTATATATGTTACTCTTAAGTAATATATATTTTAAAAAATTACTTTTTAAGTAATAGGTTAATTATGTTATTTTTTTTTCAAATTTTTTTAAATTGAAACTTAGAAATAATATTTAATTAAAAATTTATTTCCTTCGAGACCCATTTCTAAAAGTACAAATGTTTATAAAAATAGCCTAATCTATGTTGCCTTATCATATCCATTACATCTGGCATTTCGCGAACGTTCATGTGAGTCTAGGCAACTAACAGACCTCAAAAAACATGTAAAAATGCTGAACCCTCATTCTAGTCATTTTGGGCCCGAATAAATTAGCTACGAATCTCTTTAAGTACTTTCATAATTCAGGGTTAATTGTAATTCAGGTATTGTTTTTTACGGCAGTGGATTAAAGCAAAATCATAGATATATTTTTAAATCACGGGACATTCGACGATAAAAAAGCATCAACAAGTACACAGACGGGGGCAAATTGATGAAGTTACGAAGGGGTTGGACCCATTTCAAAATACTTCAAAAGGGGCCTCAACTGCCGAAAAAAAAGTCTTCATGATTTAAATTCAGTGACGAAATTAAAGGGCAATTTTGTAATAAATCACTTTTTTGAATTCTGGGTAGAGGTGATGCTGAATTTTCGACGAAACAAAAAGGGACGTAACTATTCCCTTTTTCATCATACCTTTTTGAACGGGTTTTCTGCAATAAATTTTAGCAAAATATAGATCTGACTAAATATCAAAAAAAAAAACTCAGTGTCAATTTAATTTTAGCCTTCCTTTTAAAAAAATTTTTCCTAAGACAAGCCCCATGGAAATTTCGATAAATTTTAAACTTTTCCAAAAATTGGTGGGTCCCCTCTTAACGGTTTATTTTTTTAAAAAGAAAAAAATTTTGATTTTAAATTAAATTGAAGGAGAGAAACAAGTATAACAATGTATACAAAAAAGTAAATATTTTTGAAAAGAATATATATTTTAAATGGTTTTGAATGAGCTGAATTTTAAGCCTACAAATTTGCATTTAGAATAAATGTTGAAAAAAAAGAATATAAAATTTTAAAGAATAAAATTGTGTTATTTTTAATATTTAAAGCGAGAAACCCGGGATCAGGTGTGCCCGATACTCGTTAATGGTCGCGGGGGATACCCAATTTTTTTATAATTTTTTTAATATACAAGAAAAAATCACAATTTCAGTGAATAATTTTTAAATAAAAGAAAATATACTTACCTATTTAAAAGGATTTTTCTATTTTTCTTTCATAAATTTGGGAAAAATCCCAAAAAAATGAATTAAATTGTTCCAAATTTCGTGACCAAAAAAGGACACAAATCACAAACTTTTGCTAACATTACAGGAAAGTTATTTGAAAGCAAAACACTGTCACATTTTGTTCACGTTATTGTAATTTTAAATTTTTTTGATGATCGACAAATATCCTTTGTTTTTCTTGCTTGTGTCTTTTGACAGGGTGAAGTGCATTTTGCTAATTATGGCTTCATATTTTTTTATAAAGTTCTTTTAAAGTAGCATATTGAAAATTTTCCTTTCGTTTCATGTTTTTTAGCTTTTCTCAAAATTTTCCCAACATGATTAATATGCATTATTTCCAAGTGTTTTTTGTTTGATCAGCTTCAATTTTTTTAGAAATCACAGATCCCAATTTTTTTTTATTTCTCATTTACATTTATAAACCATAATCAGTCTACAAAATCACAATTAAAACCATAAATTTTATAGGGGAAAATGCAGCATGCTCAAAAAAATATTTTGAAAAATTTCCCGGGGAAATCTCTAAAAAAACCCTTTAAAATTCTAAGAAAATTTTCCCTCCCAAAAAAAAATATGTTATAATTCATTTTAGTCCCCCTTAAGACTGTCATATTAGAGGGTTTCTGTCAAGGCCCTTGGAACAAATAAAACAGTTTTCCCCGAATTAAAATTTTTGTATTATATGTTTAGATATCAAAAATAAATCTTGGCCAATTAATCCTTCAAAGTGCTCAATATGCTTATCCATGTATCATAAAACCTTTTACATTTGAAAAAAAAAAACCAAAAAAAATTATATAATTTACAACTTCCCCAAAAAAAAAAAGGGGTGCAGGTAACCCTACCATAAGTTCGAAAGCCAGCAAAAGTAATATTTAGATTAAAAGAAACGTAATAAAAAAAAAATTTTCATCTAGATTACAGCAAAAAAAAAAAAGTTTTTTTTTTAGTTATAGGTGATAGTAATGAGGTTTAAAAAGGAATCTTTTATTTTGATGACCTTTTTCACCAGATGATATATATAAATCATATCAATGTAAATCTGTATTTTTTCATTCTATCAGAAAGTATTTTGTTTTTTTTCATTCCAGTAAATTAAATTTTTTAACATTTTATTTTCGATATGCTCGCGCCCCCCCAGGGGGGGGGGCGCCCCACAGTTTGAGAAACACTGAGTTAAACCCTACTTGTGTGTGTGATATTTTAATCCAGAAATAAATATCAATTTATTGCTATGACTAATATTTTGAAAAGTAAAACGGCTTTAAAATTACTACTGAAAACTACTACTTGATTCTCATGCACAGACCTTCTAAAATTCCATTTTAAAATGGAATAATTTAATTTACTTCAAGTTGGTAATGAATATTTTTCCTTCTTATTAATAGCTTATTATGTAAATCAATATTGCTCGGAAAAATAAGTTGAACTAAGCGAAAAATGTTATGTAACACTTAAAAAATAAACAATGCGGCGAGCTAAAGATGGACGGGACCTTTCAGAGCGGGAAAAATATCGATTTGTTCTACATTTCACTCATTATTATTCTGCGCACCTGCTCTCCGGGTAGAATTTGACCAAAAATAACGGAAAGCCGTGAGAACCTGGAACATAAGCAGATTATTTTTTGCTCTCCCCATTTATTGAATTTCTGTCATCAATTCAAATGTTAAAGGTTGAATATGATGACTCAAAACACAACGAAACATTAAGTAACGTTTTAACTCGTGAAAGAGAAATTATTGCCATATGTAAACTTAAAAGAATTCGGAAGTTAAATATAAGAAATTGCATGCTGCCACATTCGGTAGTTCTCCTATGAAATAGCGGTATGTATCTACGCCAACTTAAATTAATTTTTTTGAAGTAAATTTTTTTTCATATATCCGAAGTTTTCATCAACAATTTTATTCGCATAAGCAATATAGTACGGCATAGTAATATAATGGAGTGTAATTTTCAAGACTTATTAATTATAATGCCCGCTTAGAATGATCACCCGACCGGAACATCTGCTCATGCACCTTAGTGCCCAAGCCATGAAAACTGAGATGGGCACAGTAGATCTTGGCCCTTCTCAACTGTTGCGCCACTGAATTTAGTTGCCACCCCAATGAATCTTAACTTAAATGATTCGTCATGTTTAAATCAGAAAACGCTTACGAATTTTCATTTCAATAAATCTTACATAGGAAATCTAAGAATTTGAAGTAGATTCTAGCTTTTTAATGCAAAATAAGTACCCGTTATACTGAATAACGGGACAAGGATACAAATTTGAAAAATCCGCCGATAAAGATCTCGTGTACGATTATCTGTTAGGTAGTGTTAATTTAAACGAGATATCCATTTTTGTTACTTAAGTATAATAAATCGAAATTCCCCGCAAGCAAGTAAAAAAATATCGAAGTAAACGCACTGCTTGTATTGAGAAGAAAATGAAAAGAAGATAAGTGTACTAATTCGCAAGAAAAGAATATTTGGTCTTAAGAGAAAAATTAGGAAAAAATTCAAATGGAGTTCATTTTAGTCAATGTCAAACTTGTGGGATTTTATTATTTTCTTACAACGGGATGAAATAAATTTGTGCATTCTAAATTTGTAATACTTCTAAAATTTTAAAAAAAATGGAATGAAATTTGAAATTAAAATGTGGAGTTACTGTCTACGTTGATTGTGAAAACCTGGCAACAAAATATCTTTTTAAACTAAAAAGAAATATCTTTATGTAAATAAATATCTTTAAATATCTTTATGTAAATAAATATCTTTAAATATCTTTATGTAAATAAATATCTTTAAATATCTTTATGTAAACTATATATAAAAAGAAATGTCCAACATTATCCATGTCCAGTATACTTTGTCAACTGATTCTTCATTCCGGCTGACATCCTTATTTTAAGATGAGACAGGAATGTACCTAATTCCCTTTTCCAAGATTTTTTTCTAGAATTTATGTTGAGATTTCAGATTGTCACCAATAACAGCAATGCGAATTTGTAGCTTAAAAAGTTTATGGCATTTTGTTTAGTAAACTATGAAAGCTGTACACATAAAGATTATACCCATTGTCTTATGGCTTACAGGACACATTTATAATCATAGGCAATACGTATACCTATTTAGTTAAATAGCTTTGTTAAATGACAGAATAATTCCAATCATTATTGTTACTCAGTCTTCAACGTTTAAATAAAATAGAAACTTTAAATGAACAGCAGATATACTTCTATATTTAAATGAAACATAGAACGTTTGTGTAACTATTTTACTAAAATTGCACAGTTAAATAACATTTCTTAGCAGTTGTTTCTTTTTCATTAAGTATTGGAATTCTAACAGTTAATTCCAGATTTATTGTATACATTTTGGTCTTTTTTTCTGTTTCTTAAATTAATAAATTCTACCTCAGCTTTCAATTAGAAAATAACCGCGCATTTTTTTCACAGGAATGAGTTTTTTTTAAGTACGGAATTTCCAATCTTTTTACAACTATAGTGAAAAACTCTTACATGGTAGAAGAAAGTGGAAGTTAAAAAATAAATCTTCGCTATAAAATTTACTCTAAGTTCTACAATTTGAAGAAATCTTTAGGGAAAGTTAAGTTTTGTAAACTCATTACTTTCAAAACATACACAATAAAATTTTAATTAATGATGAACTAAACATTTTGACGTGTGTGCGCGTGTTATAACACAAAAAGCGAAGCATCAAGGAGTTAGTTATCCGAATGGGATGTAAAACGGTGGAATAAATATACATGCACTGAAAACGAGACGCTAATAGTACTAAAAGAATTTGATGTGTATTTTATTTAAAAATACACAGATACTAGGAAGGGAAAAAGGCAATGCATTGGTCCATATTTGGCCTTGATGCAAGCTTATTATTTGACTAATCATTGAGAGTTGGTGGGTGTTCTACGTGATTGCTTCCCATGGTGAATTAGATAGACGCAATCTAGGAATGGGCTCTATTGGGGAGATATCTGGCGATCACACAGGCCATGGAAGTGTTGGAGAAGCACGAAGATAAGCAGAAAAGTGCCATCTGCACTTATGTATTATCTTGTTGAAATGTATGCTCAGAGGTCCTTGAAAGAAGGAAAAGCACTAAAAGGCATATAGTTTCGTCAAATTACAGCCATGTTGTAAGGGTATGAAGGATGACAATAAAGAAATCATTCCATCAAACTAAATGGCACTCGTACCATAACTCTGTTGTTAGACTGTGCGCTGACATCTTACTCAGAGTATCTCCTACCACTGTCCTAGACATCTCCAAACACGACTTTGGTGGTCATAGAGGTTCACTTCAAAGTGAAGCTCATCTCTGAAAACAATTATAATCAAGCCTGTGAGATTCCAAATTGAATGTGCCTGATAGTGCGCAGTGATGACAAGCAGTCGACCCAATTACTTACGTGACCTCTAGCCCTTTAGTCACGGAAGTGGTCAGTGCAGTCATCTAGAGCAGTAATCCGCAACCCCGGTCCATGGATCAAATGGTGCCGGGCCACCTAAAGAACATTGAGCTATTGCTTTTTTTTTTTTAAAGTGGTGCATTTCTCTCGGATTTGCGCAACTTTCCACGGAAATCCCTTTATGTTCCACGTTAAATCACTTTTATTCATTTTTGGTGTAACTATATTTTATTCTGAAGGCCTATTTGAATGTAACTAAATTAAAATTGTTAAATCAAAACAATCTAAAATATAAACAATCAACGTTTCCCACCCTCAGCGGGCCGCGGTAAAATTATCAAACGTTGACCGGTCCGCAGTGATAGGTTGCGGAGCACTGATCTAGAATCTCGATTACGCTTCGGATTATAAATAAAGGTGTGGCAAAGGCTGTAAATGTGGTTCGGAGGATCATTTAGTCCTCACTTTCTGTCGATGCTCTCTCGCGCGCGGTTGACCCTTGCCTTTTTAGACTGCTTTGATTTATCCATTCTTGATGACAGTCGAATAGAAGCATGCTAAGTGATACTGCGATTTGAATACTATACTTATTTAATTCAGTTGCTCGTCCTTCTCTCAAATAGGGGCATCTGATCATACTGTTCATCATTAGTAGTGTAAACGTGGATCGACGAAACCTCGTCAGCATGGAAGTTAGGCTTTAACATTGGAATGTGTTCTGTTTTATATACCTTCCGGATGCTCGATTGCAATGCGTTAGTCCAGTGCTTCTCAAAGTTTCAATACTTGCGACCCAATATCCAATCATAATTTTCATCGCCCCCCTCCATAGAATAACAATATATTTAATTCAATAATACTATACTTTGACGCTAAAGCTTCAATACGTCTTTAATCTCATAAGTGCCACCGGTGTATATAAACGTCTTGCTCAGCCAAAGCATTAAATGTACGTCTTTCCGAATTACGATCTTTTATGTGCACTGCTATCCATAAAATTATCCCGAAGGCTTGAGATACACAGTATAACGATCTTAGCAGTCTTTGCGAAGGATTTATTTATTTCAGAGAATTTGCTTATTTATGCCTTTTCTCCCCTCCCAATACACCAAATACGCACGCTTTCGTGGAAACCTGAGACATTGGGGAGCAAATCGCGTAACTTTTAATCGGCAGTTAAGGGATAAATTATAAACTGTACAAATTATGTAATTTTTGCATATAATTTTAGATATGACAAACCTATGGGGTCACTGGTAATTATTAATGTTATTCTTAACGTAGTATTGTTAAATTAATTATAAAACACATTGTGTGCAGTACTGATACATTTATAAGTGTATTATGTCAGTGTAAATGAGTATTTAATTTTTTTTATGTCAGAATTTATTTTGCTTGTTTACTTTTTGTAAATGAATAATTTTTTTTAAATAATCTTTTGTTTTAGACATGCTCGCCTCCCCTCGTAAAGTTATCACGACCCCTAGGGGTGCGCACCCCACAATTTGAGAAACGCTGCGCTAATCACAGTCACTAGCCATCTAAAAGTTGATCATTTTTATATTCTATCGCAAAGTATGTGTGCATGCATATTCTTTTAACAGTTCTCGGAATGAGTAGACAACAAAATTAAACTTCTACTCGAATAGAATAGAATGTATTAATTATAAATAAGGCATCCAATTTGAAATTATTATATTAAATTTGACCTCGAATCGTACTCGGTTAATCTCTACCAATATATCAGTGACTACAAATCGGAATTGTGATACTTCCTAATTTAATAATGAATAAAATTATAATAAGTAAGGATTGAACTAATTTTTTGTTCTCTCAATTGCTCTTGCATTCTTGTTTAGTATTAAATTGTCGACAAATTGTTTCATGTGGTCTATTTTGTTATTCATTTTGCCATTAGAATGTGCTTCTAAATAATTGGCATACTTTTCATGATGTTCCTCATTTCGGAAGACGTGGGGAAAGGTGTTGCATTTCATTTCATTTAGTGGTCGGAATCTGCATCAATAATATATTTGAGCTTTGAACAAACTTTGAAATGTCTTCGTCTGCCATGATTGGGACTGTACACTACACTATCATCATCTACTGCAATAAAATCTTCCGATGATACAGTAGGACAGTCAATAATATAGAAATTTTCTCCGACATTTCATGAAGTGTCGGATTAGTCTCAATATTCTTCTGGTGATTCGTGTTCGTTTCGTGTTAAGAGAAAAATGCATGAAAATGCCAGTTGCTTTGTTGGGACCTTTGAATTATTTCGTGTTAACCAATTTTTCGTCTTAAACGTTTTCGCGTTAAACATATGTCTATTTCACAGCTGCTCGAACAGGCCACCTATCTAGTAACCAAATGTCTTATGCATAAAATGTCAATCATCAGAAGCTTAGAAAATTATATTGTTTTGTTAAGATAAAATGCTACATAATATTTATAATGAAAAAGAGAAATAAAATTCAAATCATCACTATTTTTAATTCAGTTTACGTTTTATTTGGTTTTGATGAAATTGAAACTCTCAAGTAAATATTCGACAGATGAAGAAGACGGGATATTTTTTGCGTAGTTTGGAATGGTGGAATTAAAATGAATTGTGAGAGATTCAGACGTGTTTCCCTAGCAATATTGATTATTTTTAAGTATTACTTACTGTAAGTTCTTATTTATTTTTAATATTATTTACTTTTACCTGACAGTATTGATTTTTTTCAGTTGCTCTACTTCACTATTAATTTGTGTAACAATTTATTTTAATTGAATTTATGAAGTACACTCAGCTTATCTAAAGAGAATTTCAAGTTCCCTCGAAAAGATTCTGGAAAGTATTTCACTATACAGAAGCAAATATGTGACGAATGTAGGAAAATTGTTTTTAAAGGCACTATTATCTATGGTAGTATTTAATTCCAAAGTATATTTAGGGTGAACCCAAAGTCTTTCCCTGATTATGAATATTTATTGTGCTCAAACTATTATAATTGAAACATATTGTGACGGGTCTTTACGCGACCTTCATGCTAATCCTCTTGGGGAATCTTTGGGCTAGCATTCGCGTTTAATTCACAGCCATCCCTCTCAATAAGAAACCTTGATATGCAGATTAGTTAGAGTATATAAGGTTAGAGTTTGGTAATTGTAAGGGCAGAAGGAGCGAAGAATCCGTTGCAGCGCTACTAAGGGAAATTTTAAGTGATTTACGCAACTTGAGTTAAGAACGGAGTTTTACCACTATACATAATAAGTGGATTAGGAATTTATAGGTTGAGATTGATTAGGTTAATTTGGTCCATTTACTTGCGTCCAGGGTTTATTGCTTTCTTTATATCACTCCTAGGTCTTTCTCTTGTGGTTAATTAGAGTGCTTGAATAATAATAAATTAGAATTATTATGGAAGTTTCTGGTCATGCTTTGTTTCCTCCAACATCTTTAGGTAGGCAGGACGGTGAGGGAGCGACTTCAGGTGGAAGTCGCTTACAATATGTTTATTTGAATATACAGGGTGTCCCAAAACGACCGCATAAACTCTGCACTACCCCTCATTGGGAGCACATAAAAACTGCCCAAAGAAGCGTTCCTGTACGATCAACAGTTTACGAGAAAAATACGAAAAACAAAGTATGATGTCACTGCCGGTGCAAGAAAAAACACTTTATTGAACAAATCAACAGAAATATATGCACAATTTAAGGCAGATGTTCAAAGTGTCCGCCGTGCATGTCGAGGCAGGCTTGAGCACGCCGTGGAATGGCTGTCATCACTTGTCGCAGCACCGCGGGGTCCACCGAAGTGCAAGCAGCATACAGACGAGAAACTAAGTCCATTTGTGTTGTCGATACACCAGTTCCTTGAGATGGCCCCATAGGAAAAAATCCAACGGTGTGAGATCTGGCGAACGTGGAGGCCATAGAACAGGACCCTGACGTCCGATCCAACGGCCGGGGAAGGCGATGTCCAGCCAATCACGTACAGGAGCACAAAATACGCCGGAGCCCCATCATGCTGGAACCAAAATCTCTGTATTGCCGCTAATGGTATGTCTTCGAGGAACTCGGTTAAGACCTCATTGAGAAACACCATGACGCGATATGTGCGGGGAACGTTTTAAAGATTATCGTCTGGAAAGATATGCAAATATTGTTGTTGATATGTCCAATAAAGTGTTTTTTCTTGCACCGGCAGTGACGTCATGCTTTGTTTTTCGTATTTTTCTCGTAAACTATGGATCGTACAGGAACACTTCTTTGGGAAGTTTTTATGTACTCCCAACGAGGAATCTAGCTGTGCAGAGTTTATGCGGTCGTTTGGTCACTTACCTGTATTGTAAGTACTGTTATGAACTTTTATAAGATTATTTACCTCAATAAATTTCAACGTGCGGCCCCTTGGTAATTCGGGGACTTCTAAGCAGTATTCCAGTTCCTACCAAATGTTCCTTAAAGTATCTTCTGATACTCTGCCTGTTTCTTTAAACATTTCATAGTATTGCTTTATTGATTTTGCATCAGGACATCTATAACAATGTCGAAATTAGCGCTGAACATTAATAGACTATTTCATTTTGCGAGGCCAAAGCACATATTAGGCTTTCTCTTGGATCGATGCCATTTCGACCGAAAATGATGTTTTCCACACAAATGCTCCCCCAAGTCTCTCTTGAAGGAGCACTCCCATTATTATAGAAAAAACTACTAAAACGACTTATTTAGTGATATAAAAATTACATTGTTGTATTAAACCAGTGCTTCTTAAGTTGCAATACTCGCAACCCAATATTCAATCATAAATTTTCATTGCCCCCCATACAAAAATAATGTACTGAATTCAATAATACTATACTTTGACGTTAAAACTACGATACGACTTTAACCTTTTAGACCCCTCTCCACGTATATAAACGTCTTGCAAAGCCAAAACATTTATTTCTCCAGACGTATATATACGTCTTTCCGAAGTACGATCTTTTCTGTGCACTGCTATCCGTAAAATTATTCCGAAGATTTTGGAATGCAATAAAATAACCTTGTGGGTAAATGACAATGTGAGTTTGCAAAGGATTTACTTATTCCAGATTATTTTTACTTTATTCCTCCCCCAATACATCATATACGCGTGCCAACGTGGAGAACGGTAGGCATTTGGAAGCGAATCGCGAAACTTTTGATCGACAGTCAACGTTTAATTATAAACCGTACAAAAATTATAAGATAAGTGTTAATTTTTGTTTTAAATTATATATATGACAAGTCCATAGGATCATTGGTAATTAATAAACTTGTTTTTAACTTAGTATTGTTAAATTAATTATAAAATACATTGTGTAGCACTGATATATTTATAAGCGTAATATATCAGTGTAAATGTGTATTTTATTTTTTTATTATGCCAGAATGTGTATTTTGTTTGTTTACTTTCAGTAAATTCAAAAATTTTAAAATAATCTTTTGTTCTCGACTTTTCAATTTGCTTGGGGCCCCCTTGTGGAGTTGTCACGCCCCCTAAGGGGGCGCCCCCCACAGTTTGAGAAATGTTTGTATTAAACGGTTATTTTGTAATGAATTTTTATAACCAGGTCAAGGCTTTTGGTTCACTCTATATAATAATACTCTACTTTTCTTCGAAACGAATGCGGAATGAATTTTAAAGTGATACTTTAAACTCAAGTTTATATTTCTCTCTCTCTTTTTTTATAAGTAGATTGTTTGAGTTGTCTTACTATACTACTCATCGCAAAAAAGAACCCCAAAAGAAGCTACTAGAATTCATTTTCTATGGAGCATTTTCTGTGTTATGTTGTAGATATCTTCAATTGAGTAAAAAAAATTTTCTTTTATTTTTGTAGTGTAACCCGGGTCTGGGAGCCACGGTGATGTACGACCTGCTGTACAATCCACCCCAGAAGTTGATCTTGCTGGGAGGATGTTCTATCGTGTGTTCAACTATTGCAGAAGCTGCCAAAATGTGGAACCTCGTTGTTGTGAGTACATTGTTTTATTTTGCTTTACTCCGTTACTGTGGTCTTCAAACTTTTCGATTCACAGAACTCTTAGAACTATGCTAAAACCCCAGTTCATCGACCCTTGGCGATGATTATTCACGCCAGAAAAATTGTTGGACCCCCCTGTTTTTGTTTCAAATGTTTACACTAACGACATGTATGAACCCTTTGAAGGGAGTGGCTGGTGCTATATCCAGCTCTGAACCAATCTAACGATTAGTAAATTATAGATTATTGAAGTTTTTTGCATTGTTAACTTAAATTGTGAGTTATTTGAAATGATTCTATTGAGTAAAGAATAATTTTATCAATGGAACCTGCAAACTACTGAATAAGCCTCAAAAAGCTGTATGTTTTCGCGCGCTGAACCCCATTCCACACACATTTAAAAGAATATATCTTAAAACAGTGCTTCTCTCAAACTTTCAGTATTTGTGACCCCATTTTCAATCATAATTTTCATCGCCTCCCACATACAATAACAATGTATTGAATGTAATAATACATATAATGTAATTGATGCTAAAGCTACAATACTGTCTTAATTATGCACCGTACAAATTATCAAGATAAGTGTAAAATTTTGTATTTGTTACTTTTAATTAATAGATATTTTAAATAAATTGCCTTTTTAAATACTAATTTTTTTTTAAAAAAAAATCTTTTATTTCCGACTTTTTGATATGCTGGCGCCCCCCAAGTAGGGTTATCAAGTTTACCTAGGTGGACGCGCCCCATAGTTTGAAAATCACTGTCTTAAAACAATATTTAAAGTAGCTCAACATGTTATACTTTATGTATTGTAAAAAGTATTGTATTTATTTTTAAAAAAATAATATAATGTTAATATAATTTACTCATTTAGTAATATTGATTTATGCTCAAAATATCACCCTACCCATGCATTATATTTAGTAAGCAACATGTGTTTACATTTCTTTTTAACACGCTTCCCTTCTCCATCTGGGTTCGAACCAGAAACCTTAGGCTTACGAGGCGAGCACGTTAGAAACTTAAAAAAAAGAGAGGCTCTTTATAGGACCAAGCCAAAGTAATTTTTTAAAAATCTTTTCTTGCTTCTGTATCTGCAATGGAAGTTGAGTGGTAAGGCTAGTGAATTTGTGGCCGGCATTTATTCTCTCGAGTCGTGAGTTCGAGTCTCGGTACCACTCAAGATCCATTATGTAGCGAGGCTGATGCACGTTAAATCTGTCGAGACTCTAAGTCCTTGCACTGCAATGGTGTGGAGGTCTTAGAATAGAATCCCAGCTAAGATGTCATTCTCTTCACTTGACCATTGTTTAAAATTACTAGGTTCTTTTCAATTAGTCTTGGCAGAGTCTCAAAGTAAAGCTAATCACTCAACCTTTGTCTTGTCAAATATCGAAATTAGTAAAATTAAGTATTGTGTGATTGAGTGAGTATGTTAATTAAAGTCCCCCTACAAAACAACACGTGGGCTATTGGTGGCGGATCTCGTAATTGTAGGTGATGAGGACAGCACCCGAGCTGTCACACCCCTCTCCAAACTACCATACCCCACTACTAAGAGGATTTTTAGCCCTGGCTGATTTGAAGTGCATCATCTCATCTACACGGTGGGTCTTAAATATCAATAAGGCTCGAACTCATGATACGCCAGACACGAGTTCGTGACCGTAACCACTAGGCTACTAAGTCCACAGACGTGGTGTGGAAGTGTAAGGAGCAGAGCTTCATCTTTGGTGTTATGCTCTTAGCTACATCGAGGTTGAAAATTAGGAAATTATTTGCCGTGAACTTTAGTGTACCTTCAAAACGTGAAGCTAATAAAAAATTAATCAATTTTTGACTTGTATCAGGTGCTGAAATTAATTAGAAATTAGTGTAATATTGTTTAAACTCAACTGAAACTCAGTGGCATCCCATGAGGGTGAGGACCTACTGTGTCCATCTCAGTATACGTGACCATTGGGCGCTGAAGGGCATGAGCAGATGTCCCGATCAGGTGGTCGGTCTGACGCGAGACACTCAGTGTTTAATTTCCAAGCAAACTTTGTACTCATTTATCGACCCACTGAAGGGATGAAAGGCTAAGCCGACCTTGTCCAGCCCGGGATTTGAGCCCCAGACCTGTGATATGGAAGGAAGATACACAACCACTCGAACACTGGGCCTTGTAATATTGTTTAATTTTCTAAAAACTTTTATCCTTTCTTTTCATATAAATGTGTCGTGCCTTTTATTTCTGTGTCTTTTGTATTCTACACAAAATGTGATAGATGTCTGGTATTTAAAAGAATTAATTTTAATTCATAAATTATAAGATTCTGATACACTGTTCATTTTTTCCAGGTTTCATACGGCTCCAGTTCCCCCGCATTATCCAATCGGAAAAGGTTTCCTACGTTCTTTCGAACCCATCCTTCTGCTACGATTCACAATCCGACTCGAATCAAACTGTTCCAAAAATTCAAATGGTCTCGAATCGCCATTATTCAGGAAGCCGAAGAAGTATTCATTTCCGTAAGTGGTCCGAACTCTATGGAAGTGCTGCTGCTCATTTCTGCAAAATTGTCTGCGAGATAATCTCATTGTTGGAGAGAGGAAATCACACACGTCAGGTTGATGCGTCGCCATTTTTGCACACTTTTGCTTACGCAATTTACTGTGGCTATTCATGGCGGAATATTTGGATTGGAAAAGTGGTTAACTATTGTTCCTTTAACAGGAAACATATTCTTGCGTAGACTAACTCAATAAAAGGTGTAACGATTTTGCTGTAACGGTTTTCAGTAAAATTACAACTCAACAAGAAAAGATTTTCTCTTAAAGTGACTGAATACATTCGAAGTCGTGATTTTGAAAAAGCATTTAAGATAATTCGGGAGAAGTCGCCACATTTAAGGATTTATCTATTAGTACATTGAAAATTGAAATAACAGGACCACATGAAAAAAGTACACTTTATTTTTTTCAATATTTAATTGGTTATGTATACAAGTCAATTCTTTCTTCTTAGTATGAAAATAAATAAGAAATTTAATGTTAAAGAAAATCATTTAATTACGGCATGTTCCTCCTTATATATGGGGAAGAAGCCTCACAGTTGTGGGGTAAGATGCAACAACACCGCAGTAAATAAAAAAAATAAGACAGACATTACAAAATTAAATGTGAAGTAACTATAATTATAAAAACACAAAAATTAAATCCTCTCATAATTAGTTTGTTGAAATTAATAACAGTACAGGAGAGAGGTTCGAATGATAGCATACATAACATTTCACTCAGTGCAAATGATCATCATAGCAATCTTCGTGCAATCATTTGTTGCGTTCGATGCACTGAATCCAGTCCCCTTGGAACCTTTTTAGCATAAAGGTACCCTTTACACACAGCACAAAAATAATCATTATCAACCTCATCAAAACTGTCCACTGGTATCTAGAGGAATTTCTTCACTTGAGAATGTGACAAGCTGACACTTCTCTTTTTCTTTTGTCTTTTCGAAGCTTTCTTCTTATTAATATTATCTTGTTATTAATAATAATTATTATTATTTAGGTTCTTATTAATTTAAATTATTAATTTTAATTAATTTTAATAATTATTGGTTTCTAATATAATTTTTATTTTTATCATGAATTTCATTTAACTATTATTAATTATAATAATTATTATTAAGTGTATTTAACGCTCTTCTTTTTGTTCAGCCATTTTATTCAACTGTAAGTAATTAGGCTTCTTCACTAAATCTAGCATTCGGTGGGCACTTACATGGTCGTCCCTAATATTGTTAAGTCTTGCTGGGTAGAAAGCATCAAGAATTGCACAGATTATTTTAACATAATCTCTAATATATGGTATTTGGACATTTGGGATAATATTGTTTAAAGCTCTCTAGTTCTTGAGCTGGCCGTTTACTGCTTCAAATACCTAACGAATCGATGCCACCAAACGTGTTTCGTTAGCATTTTCTGTAGACAATTGTGATGGTTTGTCCAGGAATGCAGACATTTTAGGTACTAGATCATTTCTTCTAAAAGCTCCAAACAGTCTGACCGATTCGCGGATAAGCTATTTTGTTTCGTATCATATCAACGCGCTCGATGCACCAAAACAAATAAATGTCAGTTTAAAAGCCTTATTATTATAGTATTTGAGAGACCAAAAATATAGTGTTGCTTAAAGTGCTTACCAGTTGTTTTTTTTAAATGAAAGTTAGAAAAAGCACTTAAAATAACAAAACTCAACGAATTTGTCAAGTTTGATGATTTTTTATGTGACTTGCTATTTTTTTCTTACTATTCTTGAATAAAAGTAAAGATCAATACCTAAAATTTATATAAATATAATGATATAAGTTCTAACAAATACTTTAAATTTTCATGACTATGATGGGCGAAGAAAGGCCGATCTTACCCACCTCCTTTTAAAGTTAATTTAATTTATTTCTGAGCCTTATGGTGTATACCCCCAAGTATAGGGGGAAGATGCCACATTATTTCCTTATTGCTACATTGTTATGGCCGCTTCTACATGCATCGTATGTGTAATATACTGCATAACTCAACTTATATTGCTAATATCTTATTTCAAGTAACAAGTACGTTTATAAACTTTAATATGAGGAACGGAATGTTATAAAAGTTGTACTCGCCACTCTAAATTCTCACGAGATCCAAAAATAATGCCGATTAAAAATGATTGAGTTCAGATAAATTCACAAGCCACACTCAATGCAGGATCAGACTGTTTACACGTGGCTCAATATTGTTATTAAAAAGTACTATCAACAAGTATAAAAGAAGTAAAAAAAGTCAAGAAGTATAATATAAAAGTACAGTAAGACCGCTTAACGCGGGGTATACGTTCCATCAAAGTAGAGCGTAATATGAAACAGCGTTAAACGAGAATATCTCATCATGTAAATAATGGGCTTAGGGGAAGATGGGTAGAAAAATGGTCAGGTATTTTGCCATTAAATTTATTTCTTACAAATATAGAAATATAATAAACGAATATGCATATAAAAATAAATGAAATTCTAAATCAGTATGTTTACATTTCAGATAATTCAGTCTCTTCTGTATTTCCAATTTTCTGCCATTTAATCAAGAAAGTCGATTAGCTTAAAAGCATTTTGCGTTCAGTTTCGTCGTCAATCCATATAGAAAGTCGTTTTTCCCTTTCCTCTATTGTATTATTTCTAGAACGGGTAATTCTAGTTGCAAAGCTTGTCGTAGTTGCAGCTACCGATGACAGTTTTTTATTATTATTATTCTTAAGAATGGTCCTTATTGTTGAAGTTGCCAAATGCAATGCAGCACCCGTTTGAGATTGACGTTCACCAGTATCTAATCTTCTAATCACTCGCATTTTAATTTCTAGTGAAATGCTTTTTTATGCTTTATTTTCATGTTTTTATTATCACCCATGATGAAAACTAAAAATCCTAATATTTGTCACTATAGCAATCGTTATATTATATAAATTTATACTTACAATAACGTCAACAAATGTTTGAAACGGTAAAAATACTTTCGTATAATACAGCCGGAAAGAAGAAACACAGATAAACTGCTTCGGATATGGGGAAGCCTAACGCTGCGTTCTATTTCGGGGAATCCCACAATTCAAATAAAAGAGCGTTAAACCGAAACAGCGTTAAGTGGGGTCTTACTGTAATATCAACAAACTTGCGTCTCCTTCCGAAGTACCTTAAAGGAATAATTCTTTTGATATTTAATGTCTTTTGAAGTAGAATATACATATAAAACTGTTTTACGAATATTAATACAAGAAAATATTATTTGAAGGCAATTTTGGCAAAAAAATGAAGAATGATATATTTTGGAAACATTCTCCTTTCATAAAAAGTGCTTCCACAATAATACTTTGCCTTTGTATAGCTAAAACTTCTACACCGGGTTTGAATTGAAATTTTTGAAATATATAACTTAGCAGTGGATTTGTTCATATTTTATTTTATCATAGTACAGAAATTTTAACCTGTTATTATTTTAATTGGTCGTTACAGCAAAAGCAATGTTAATTTTTCAACAGTTTTAGTTTAACACCTCCCCCCCCCCGATAAAGAAGTCCTAACTATATTATTATTAATGAAGCATTTTTCATAAAAAATATGTTTTGAAAATATGTCCTCTTTTTTTTCATTTTCGCCAGAACAGTGCATTTTAAATTTTTCTTGTAATTATAAAAGAATTTTCTAAGTACACTTTAATTCAACTGACTCTAAATATCAAAATTATTTATTTCTACACTATTTCAAATCTCGATTCTGAACGTAGTCAGTCACCTTAAGAAAAGTTATCTTAACCCCCTAAAAAAGAAACTCATATAAAACATGAATTTTTTTTTAATTTGTCAGTTGATTTATAATACAGAGTAACCGGAAATGTAGAGAATTAAGCAGAGATACAAGGAAAACTTAATAGGATCGCAAGAGCTTCCATTTTCGTTTCGTGATTTTCGAACAGTTTATTCTTAATTTTAAGTTCTTTTTTTTCTGGCATGTATGTGGCAGAAAAATTCTCTACACTGTTACTGAGAAATAATATTACTTTTTGCATGCGTATAAAAACAAAAAAATTACTTTTTTGGTTCGATTTAAAAAAAATCATTTCATGATATGAATTTTACCAAACACTTAAACATGCGCCAATACTATGATTTTCCCATAAAATCCAAATTTTTTTTAACCTTTTTGATTTGCTCCGTCTCTAAATGTGTGTAAATAATTTTCAAAAAATAAATAGCCAAATATAATGAAGAAAATCAGGAAACAGAATTTCACTATTGTCAAAAGATTGAAAATGATATAAACATATTGTGTTACAAATTTTATGTAATATATGTTTAAAATAGTTTAAATAATCTATATCTGGATTATATGATTAATATCACTTTCTGTTGTATTTATTTTACGATAAAAATTGTAATATTCTCAAGCAACGCCGTCCCTTATAAAATAATGGCGTTTCAATGGAAGATTGGCGAAATATTGGCGATACAGCAAAGTTGGCATAAGTCTTAGCTACCAAATTTGGTGCCTTGGCTATCATACGGGTGCTTTTGGAAATTACTGGAGAAATCTGTTAATATCATGATCTATGACGTAAGCGTATTTTTCGAGAAAGAGCTGGAATGCAGCCTCGCAGACTATAAATAACAGTCCCTCGATGAAAAGGAGTCAGTATTACTTTAGCTGTTGAAGAATTCTCTATAGAGTAGTTGCTTGCGAATAAACTTTGCGTACTTGTACTTTTAGATACTGATAATTGTGTCTGAGCGCTGTAGTAGGTGTAGAAACGTTCTGGGACTTATTGTGCGAATTTTACTCCTGTATCCCGTACTTTTAAGGATTATTTTTACAAATTTTTCATCACTTTCAAAGAACTCTTTTGCTCTTTGAGACTAATAGCATAAAATCCATGAACCCCGATCTACGTAATATTTTACATTTGGTCAATCAATATGATTAAAACATTTTTTGTATTTAAATGAAATGGAGTAGAAATAGTAAAATCCAATAGAAATGAGAAGTAAAATAAAATTTGATTCTTTTTCTGTCTGCTAATTAATCTTCCCTCCGTCCCATAACAATAAGTAGCAGTTGATAAATTCAATTTGCTATAGTAATAGTAAGCAAATAAAATAAATATAGGTAAAAATTAATTATCAAAAAACTAAATTACATAAAAATGTATAAATTAAAATTATTTCTCCTAATCTTTATTTTATATTTTCAAGATAATTTCTAGATTTTTCCAATAATTTCGCTAATGTATTTTAAATATATTAAAAAGTAGGATTCCTTTTACTTAATTATTCTTTTCTGTAAATAATGATTGTGATAATGATTATCTGTAAAATAATGGTGTTAAAATTTTTCGTTAAAATTTTTTAATTTTTAACAATTTGGAAAATGGATTTCAGAACTGAATGGTTAGTGATAATGATTTTCTGCAAAAAGAATTGCGATAAATTTTTGTAAATAATAATTGTGCATTAAATGTTTACATTTTTTTATCTGTAAAAAGATCGAAATTTGGGTGCTTGCCCTATTATATCGACTAAATTTTTCCTAAATCCAAAGATATCGGTGAAATTTCTGTCATATACACGAACAAACGATTATTGCAATGTGTCATCGCATGATGGGACAAAAATGTTTTTCTTCGCTACTAACTTCAGAACACGGCATTTGGAAAACCGTTCTCGTGCATGTTCGAACACAATAGTGTTGATGGCATTTGGCGACATTTTTAAATTGGCGACGTCTTTTTATTTGACGAATTCGGTCAACGGTATAATAACGTGAGTACCAAATTTGGATTATATTTGTGTGTTTACTCTTTTCTACAGGGTGTCCCCGAATGCGTGTGCAAACTGGAAGGAAAGGTAGAGAACATCGTGAGGAGCCCTAATTACAAGGAAAGCATGGGTGGAAAGCGATAGGTGGTGCTGTACGCGTGAGCTCGAAAGGTCGACACATGTGGTTTCCTCATTTCAGACATGGACAGCGTGCAATGAACATAAATCGCCATACGAACGCCAAGTTGGCGGATATCCATTTCATCTACGGCCTAGCCAATGGAAATGGACGTGTTGCTGTTCGGTTGTATGGGGGAAAATATCCAACGGGCAGCAACCCAATCATCAAACATTCGCTCGGGTGAATTAGAACCTGGCGGAACTTGGATCTTTCTAGAGCCACTATTGACGACACGCCCGTCTGTTCTGAAATGGACCTGGTGCAACGAATATTCATCACTGCTGTTACGATCCGTGAAACACGCCAGGCATTTCTGAACATGTCCCTCAATCCATGTTGTGCGTGTATACAAGCCAATGGCAGCACTTTCAAACACCTCCTGTGATGGTTTATTGTCATATTTTTAATTTATTACTGTTTTTTGTCTATGTTATAAAGCGTTTTACGCTATATTCTGTATTGGGGCCTTACTGTCTCGTGTCTCTTTATCTCGTTAGGTTTACGTTTCTGCCCATGCTTTCCTATGTAATTATGATTCCTCAGGATGTTTTCTATCTCCCCTCCAAGTTTATACTCGGCATTCGGGGACACCCTGTATAGTAGTATTAGATTAAGGCAGTCTTTAAAATTGGCAAAACACGAATAAAAACTATTCGGATCATCAGCCAATTTACATTTTGAATAATTTATCTCCTTTTGTTTGCTGTGTAGACGGGTGAAGATCTTGAAGCTCGTTGCAAGGAAGCTGGCATTGAGGTTGCCACTCGACAAAGTTTCATTTCAGATCCAACGGATGCTGTCAGAAATCTTGTGGTAAGTGAAAAATAATACTGATTTTGTAAAATTAGATAATTTCTGAATGTATTCCTAATTAATAAAATGCCTCTTCTTCAGCGGCAAGATGCCAGAATAATTGTGGGGATGTTTTACGTGGCGGCAGCGAGGAAAGTTATTTGTGAGGTGAGTTATTACTGAGGTATTGATTCATCGATTTTAATAATGGTTAAATTCTTAAGCCAACTTTCGTATTTACGCGAATTATACCATCGACCAGTTTCGTCAAATCAAAAGACGTCGCCAAATGCCGCGATATACAGCCAATAGTGGAAAACATTCCTATAAAATACATTCCTCATTTCGTTTTCTTTATTGTGATGTGGCTGCGAAGCCTAGTCGTCATGGTCACGAACTCATGGCCTGCGTTATCGAGTCACGGGCTCCTGTCCCGATACCACTGAAGATTCGCCGTGTAGAGGGGCTAATGCACATTACATCTGTCTAGGCTCAAAGTCCTCATGTTGGTGGGATGGGAAATTTGGGAAAGTGGAGAGCCAGCTTAGGTGTTGTCCTCGACACTTGGCTGTTGCTCAAAATTACGAGGTCTGTCTGCAACCTACGAGCCCTCGTGTTGCTTCAGAGTGCGAGGTCCTATATATTGTAATGATAAATTAGCATTTAAGTGGCTTCCATTTCGAATTCAAGTATGTAATGCTAATCCTATGGAATTTTTACTTTCCACCTCAAATAGGATACCATTCTATTTCAGATTTGAATGCAATGAAAAACATCAAAAACAGCAAAAAATAATGAAAAAACTTCCCTAGAATTACATTTTTCTTTTGTGTGTAATTTCTGAAAATATTTTGTCAAGTTTAATGATTCATCTGTAGGCTTTTTTTTATTATTCAAACCATTTATAAATCCCTGCAGGTGCCATTGGTTGAGTTCGAATAACAGCCAGAGATGGAGATGATACATATGTTTATATTACAGAAAATAAATATTTACAGTTAAAATTTACACTTAAAAGTAGTAATGCGGGTAAATGAAAATCACACCTTTGAAGGTACTGCGGATTGATACGGACAAAGACCTTACGTTTGTCCGTTGCGCTTCTTGTTTACAGAATGTCCCGATGCGGGGTTCTAAAGTTTCAGTTGGGGTAGGAAGGTGGGAAAGTATGGCGCGCTCAGTCACAGTTAAGTGTGAGGAGTGTAGGAAACACCCTGTATTAGCACCAATGGGGCTCCCAGCAGGATTTAGCTGACGATCCCTTGCTGGTGTTGGATTTTTTGAGAGTGTACGACGTCATGAACCTGGTCTAACACTGCTGGCCAAAGGGGGCGTGCAACAACATAAATCCCTGTGCACTTCAAAGTATCACACGGGGTTTACAGAAGTAAGTATGAAACACACATTATAAAGGAAAGAAAAATTTTAATGTCGTGAAAGATTAGAAATATTTTCAGAATTTTTCAAAAGCTCTTCTGGGGGAAATGAATAGATGAAAATTCGGAGGCCAATTAATATTAATGCCCTTGATAGCTAGTCTTAGGTCTTTCTTTCTCTGACAAACTTGGAACACAGAAGGATTAGATGTTCTTAATTTTCCTCACCATCAGTATTACAATCGCTGGAAAATGATGAAACCAAATTGAATTTGTTCAAATAACATTTAAAGTTACTATGACCAGCGAGAAATTGGGTTATTTTGTAATTAGTATAACAATGATGGCATGGCAGTCTCTTATTAATAGTTGGAAAAATGATTAAGCTCCCTTTATTTGAAATGAGATATTCTTGTATCTTGCCCATTCTTTCTTTTATAATGTCAAAGGATTTAGAAATATTAACGGTAATGTCAATTTCGCTCTTGATGGCACACAGCCTTTGTAAGCCAATCGGCAAAAACGCCACTGTCTCCACGAACAAATGCAAAGACTATCGATATGTTTTTGTCTTTTAAGCTTTTAATCGCTTTTGGATCTCAACGATTATGTGGTTAGACGAAGCAATACACTTCAGAGAATCCAAGAATGAAAGAGAATCAGTGCAAATGAGATAATCTGAGATGATACTATTTTGTTCAGTGATCCATTTAATGGCGAAGGTTACGCATAAAAATTCAGCTACAAAAACTGTGCGTTCATCACGAATTCAAAATTGAAAGTGCTCGGTTTCAATACCATTCCTGAAGACAACAATTGTGAACCAACTTCGTCATCAACTTTACTACGATCAGTATAGGAAATAACAGGAAATATCATCCGTGGTTTTGTCACTAAATTGAATAATATTGATAACGTTCCTCTATCTCTCTGAGGGATAATGAAGAAAATGGAGACAGAATAAAATCATCCGTAGGCTTTCAAAACGTTAAAAATGTTTAGCAGTATTTTCAGAAACGAGGGAACATGTAATCCCAGATAAACTTCCGTTAGTTTTTGTTTTTTCGGATGTTTTTCATCTCATTGCATTTGATGTACTAGTTTAGGTTTAAACAGGAAAGTAGAAATTCCACAGGTTAACATTACGTACTTGAATTCAAAATGACCGGTGGACGATACTTTTAATTTGTTGTCTTAAAGTAAAAATTGGCAAGCATTTTAAAATTTGAAAGTATAATAGTATGATAAAAACGATTTCACGCGTTAAAAGCTTGGGCCAACTGGACCCAGGCCCATAGTTCGACCTCAATATCACGATCTGAATTTTAATTGCGTAATCCTATTCCCGTACATTTTTATCGAAAATCTTCGAATTTCGAACTGTATGTCAATTAGAAATAGTAGCAAGATTACGAGTTTCCTTGGTTAGTAGTCTAGCGCTCTAATGTGTGACTAAGCTGTCCGGGATAACGAACTTAAGATGTATTAGAAGTGATCTACATTTTAAATCCGTAAGAATTTCCAATAAAAACTTTCATTTTATTATACATTTTGTTGTTGTTGTTGTTGTAGAACTTTTTTTTATGAATATTCACCAAATTTGATAAAAGGTTCGCAATTGAGGACTACTTTTGTGGAGCTTCAAGATGTTTTGGGTTATAACCATATAAATTTACTTCGATATTGAAACAATTTTCTCTGAAATTTTATTTCGAGGTTTGGTGTTCATTTGCAAGATTAAATGAGAAACGCCTTTAAATTTAGTAATACTCTATGTAAAGTCTTTATTTTTTATTAATTTTAACTACTCAAGCTTTAATACGTCTTATTTGTTTGTTCAATCAGTAGAACGAAAATTATTCATCAAGTAATTAAATTATTGAGTGTTAGCAATATTCAATTCCACATATATATCTTGTTTGCACTTCGATCAGTTGTATACTTTGTATACTTATTAGTTATTCATGCTACTAAGTATTTTAGGTTTTTGAATAAAATATAAGGCTCACATTGGCAATTTCAGCAACTTTCAAAACGATTCGCCTATCTAATTTTATGAGTTTCCAATAAAACTAAATACCGTAAGTAAGTGCCCAAATAATGCCGGAATAAAATCATGAATCGTTAAAGAATCAAAAAATCGTTTTTTGTACTGTATTTTAGTTTCGATATATGTGATATATCCTCTCTACCAGCAAGCACCAAATAACTTATATGTCTAATTTAAAATTACATCTCTCCGGCAAATTAAAAATATTCATAAACAAGATATTTTTCAGTAACAGATATCAGAATATATTTTATTTTATCTGAGAACGGACTTGAAACACAAAAAGAGTGCAAGTCAGTGACTTGTACCATTTTCAACTCAATGAGGGAGGATGGAATGGAGGGAGGGTGGTGGAGGGAGGTGGAAGGATTGAGCGCGAAAAATTATGACATAATCACAGAGTCGCATCCGTCGTGCGTAGATAGAGCTCCCTTGAACCAGAAAACTGCATTAGTGGATTAGAATCATATGGTGTAATATTTGACCCACATTTTTGTAATTTTTGTCGCTAAAGTGTGCTTGCTGAATGAATCTTTTAACATTTTCTGAAGAACATTTTTTGCAGATACCAGTTGAATGGGGAAAGAAGTGGTGATATTGTGTATATATATATAGGTAATTAATATGAATTGAATATCACAAAATACTATTCACAACATTTATGAATTAAATTTAAGGCAGATATATTTATCTATACACTGATTTAAACAAAGCAATACTGTATGCGCATATTATTTGCCATACAAAGTAATTATAAGTAAAAATGCTCTTTTCATAGAAAATAGCTAACTTTCTCATTACATCTCGTCTAATCGTCCACATTAAATTATTCCGCAAGCAAAAGTTTTAAAATAGAATGTTTTTTGCCTAATATCTACGCATAAGGGGGCCCACCAAGGGAGGGTGTCCAGGCGTAGGACCCCCCCCATAGCCCTTGATTTTTTCGATTGGTTATAACCCCTATGTATATATTACGAAAAAATTTAAATTTATGTATTTTTTTAAAAATTAATTTTTTTAAATTATTACTAATTTTTTATTCAAAAATAATTTTTGCTTTTTTTTGTTCCCGAAAATCAAAAAATCAAAAGAATATGGGCGGCTTTGGGATGATACCAAAAATGGTGTACTTTCAACTCGGGACCCCCCTTAAAAAATTTTTTGTGTGTGCTTAGCATATAATAAAATGAGGATGTGGATCAGTCATAATTTCAGCTATTGGTCCTAAATACATAGATTTATTGGGGTTTACGGAAACCCCAAATTCATGGTCAGCGTTGTCGAGTCATAGGTCTAGTGCCACTGAAGACCTGTCATGTGTTGCGGCCTATTAGAGTGGTGTGAAAGAGGGAGTGTTGGATCAGGTTTTGTTCTCATCCTATGATTGAAATTCAAAAAATCCCCAAAGCCATCGCGCTTTAGGGTGGGCGTAAAAAAAAATCGAATCAAATTTTAAACCAAGTAAAAGGTCGGTCGGGGCTCTTGATCAAATAGTTTCTTTGGGGGGCAAGCCGGGGGCCCCAACATACCCGCAATGGAGGGGGTGATGCCTTTTCCTCCTCCCAGGTTCAATTTTAAGAGGGGGTGCCAAAGGCGTCGCCCTCGTCACTTATTCAAAATTAAGAAGTGCATTACCAATAGCCTTCATATTGCTTCAAAGCGCGATGTTAATAAAAAAATAAAAGCATCATTAAAACCAGAAAAATATCATTTAAGACAATTTTTAAACATAAGCCTTCAAAGAACTTTTTATGTGGATGATTTATAAAACACATTTTTTAATTTCCCACATTTGCTCACAATCTTTATATATTTTTATTTATTTATTTTTGTGGAATTTTCAATCGTTATTTAATAAAATAATTTTTTAAAGCGCTCAATTGAGCTGAAATTTTAATCCTATTTTTTGGAAATACGGGAATTTTTTCAAAAAAAAATGAATTGATTAAAACTATTTAAAAAAATTCAAAAAACACAGTCCCTTATCCTTTTTGGGACTTAGCGACCCTTTTTGACTTTGGGAAAACTTGAAAATGTTTTTCGTCACGTTTTAAAGCATTCGTTGAACTGAAATTTTATATACACGATTGTTTTGATGACAATACGATACTTTTAATGATAATGAATAAAAATTAATTGCACCTTAATGTTGGATTCTGTCATATATATATACATTTTATATTAATTGTAACTATTTAATAAAAGTAGCTAAAATAAATTTTACTTTGTTGATTTAAGTAGGAATTGACTTAAAAATTTTTTTATATTACTTGTTCTTTTAATATCATGATTATAATGTACCTATCAGTTATTAAAACTACTCACTGAAATCTTAACATTCATCAATCGCATCTGTGAAATCGAATTCGAGGATGAGTGACGTTGTCTTTTGGGTTGCAGGCGTACAAGCAGAATGTGTTTGGGCGTCAGTACGTGTGGTTCCTGATCGGGTGGTATGAGGGATGACTGGTACACGTTCATCGACAAGGCCCACAACTGCACTGTGAACAGATGAAGGAGGCGGTCGAGGGGCACTCACCACGGAACGCTCTCATCTCAACCAAGGAGCAGCCCACCATTTCAGGAATGGTAAAATCCTTCGTTTTGCCCCCCTCATTCAAATTTACCTTTCTTCGTTCTCATTACATTAAAACTGTGATATTTTTTGGTGAAAGAGCAATTTTAAGCATATTTTGTTTCTAAAAAACAAGCACATTCGTTGAAATGGGGGAAATCGCGCGTTTTAACTGCTTTTAGTGATTTTGCTTCCTTTTCCCGTACCTAAATTGCCTTATAATTACAAAGGAGTTAAATTTAAACTTTCTAAAAAATGTAAAACTAAATCTTAAGGTATCCGACTACGTTCGGAACCGTGTTTTTGCAAAAGCGCACAAATGGATAATTTTCATGATATTTAGTGTCACTTAGATTAGAATACATGTATAAAATGGTTTTAAGGACATTCTGACAAAAATTAAAAACAATTTTTTTAAAAAATTAACTAAAAATTTTTTTTTTAAAAAGGTTCCCCCAAAAAAAATGCTTCTATTCTAATAATTTTTTCCGTCTTAGTTAAAACCCCCTTACAGAGGTTCAACTAGAAGAAATATATAACTTAGAATGGTTTTATCCGTTTTACGACAACAGGGGGGAGCAATTTAAAAAAAAAAATGCCGATAATTATTTCAATGAGTGGTAACTGAAAATAATGTGAATTTTTAAAAAAATCTAGTTGAGCCTCTGAGAAAACTGGGCTAAAGGAAAATATTAATAATTTTTTTTTCAAAAAGAAAACTTTTTGAAAAAGATTATTCTAAGTTAATTTTTTGGACAAAAACTTTGTTTTAAAAAATTTTTGTCAAAGTGTCCAAAAAAATTTTTTCTGATTCTAATCTAAAAATACGTAAAAAAATTACCCTTTTATTTTTTTTAAAATAGGTTCCGAACGTAATCGATACCTTAAAGTTTTTTTTTTGCCTTTAACATACTTCCCCCTTTTTACCCCCCGAGCTTTAAGTCTCTTTCCCAAACCTTTTGATGGATTCCCCCTTTGAAATTTTTTTTTCCCCACAAATGAAAAATTTTTTTATTTTTCCCAAAAAGAAAACCATTTGTTCTGACAAATATTCACCAATAAATAAAATTATTTCGAGGGCCCGAAAATAAAACAAACATGCAAAAAAAGTTTAATATTCTTTTTATACTATAATAAAAATTTTAAAATTATCAAAAATACATTATATTATGTATAAATAAAAAATTTAAGTTTTAATGACTGGGGGATTTTTATTTGTTATGACTTCAAAAATGGAACGGAAATTTATTTGTCATCCCTTTATAATTTTTTTGATTTTTATTGTGACTTAAGGAACCCCTTTTGGTAGCCCTTTATGGAACCCGGGGTCTCAACACAGTTTGAAGAAAAAGCTCTAGACCATGAGGTTTTTCTATCGGTTTTAAAACAAATGGTTCCCGGGGTGTCCTATTTTTGTTCTCTATTTTCAACCCTCCTTCCGTCGTTTTTTTTCTTTTTTTTCAAACGCCCCGATCGAAGATTTCATATAAATAAAAACTATTGCATGGCATATTTATTATTTAAACCCCCTTTGTTATAAATTTTTTATTAAACATTTATCATAATGTTTGTTTAAAAAGTTTATGCAGCTTTCTTTGTCTTTTTCTTTTAAACCTACATTAGCTCAAAACCTATATATTTATATATTTTTTATTTATTTTTGAATTTTCAACGTTAATAAAATACTTTTTAAAGCGCTCAATTGAGCTAAAATTTTTATTACAGATTATTTTGATGACAATAATCCTAACTAATTAAAAAATTAATTGATTAGAACAATTATTTAAAAATTACAAATACAGCCATGTTCACTTTTTGGGCAACTTAACGCCCCTTTTGACTTGTGTCGAAATTTTTTTAAAGGGGTTTTATTCTCACTATTAAAGTATTCATTTAAACTGAAATTTTATATAGGGATTTTTTTGATGAAAAAAGATACTTAAATGAAAATTATAAAAAAACCACTTAATGTTTGATTCTGCCCTATGTATAAATATTTTTTTTAATTGAAATTATTCAAAAAAAAAGTAGCAAAAACAAAAATTTTTCTTTGTTGATCTAAGTGGGAATTGATTTAAATTTTTTTTTATATTTTACTTGTTTAGTATAATTTATTTTTTTATACATCTGTGTAATTTTTTTTTTCCCATTTCAATTAAATACTTTTTAAAAAAAAAACATTGGTAATGTAATATTAATCACCTTAATATATTCTATTGATCAATTTTTGGGTGCCGAAACCGAATGGGGTCTATAACGCTTTAACACACTACCCTTCCTCATATTTTAAATGTAATCACTGATCTATGAGGGTAATTGAGAAAAAATTTAAAGCCAAAAAAGAAAACAAAAATTTTAGGGGAAGAAATTTTCCCTAAGGAAGCTTTTTTGCTTAAAACTTTTTTTTTAAAAAATTTGTGAAAAGTTTTTAAGGGGTTTGGTTGCCAGAGGGTTATCTTTTTTAATTTTACCTTAAAATTTTTACCCCCCAAAATTTTTTGTGAAAAGAAAATGTAAGAGAAGGGTTTGAAGTGTAAAAAATTTTGAATTCCAAAAGTTTTTAATTTGGGTTAAAAAATGCAAATTTTTTAATTTAAAAATATTTTTGAAAAAAAGGAAGTTAATATAAACTTTTTCCCAAAAAAATTTTTTTTTCTTTTTTATAAAAAAATGTAGATAATTCTTATTTTATTAATATAAGTTTTATTTAAAACCTCATTCCAAAGTAAAAAAACCCCTTGGATAAATTTCCTTTTACCCCCCAAATTCCAAAAGGTTTTTTTTTTACGATTTTCTATGCCTGTTTTTCCCCAAAACCCTCACCACCGGGAACGCTAGAAGAGGACTAAGAAAACAATACAATGGGCCCGCCCCCAGGGGGCTCCAAAGAGTCTTGGGGGCCTTGAGCATACCATTGGGGGGCCTAAACAAAATTTTAACCCTAACCAAAAAATTTTGGGATTCCTTAAAAAACAATTAAACAACCCCTCTGTTTTTGGGGTTTTTAAATATTTTTTTTGTTACATTAAAAAAGTTTTTTCCAAAACCAAAATTTTTGGGAACCTTTTAAAAAATTTACATTTTTTGGATGGGTAGAAAAATGATTTTTTTAATATAGTATTGTATAAATTACAAAGCCAACGGCTTTTTAAAATTTCAAATAGACTTGGATTTCAAAAAAAAAATTTTCCAAGAACTAAAAAATTTTTATTGAACTTTGTTTTTTAAAGTTTTAAATCAGATTTATTTTAAAAGAAAAAATCCGTATAAATTAAAATTTAAAAAAGGCCTTTAAATAACAAAAATTTTTTGTTAAATAAGGTTTATTTTAAATTAAACTACAATTTTTTTTTTAAAATGTTCTATTGTTTAATATTTTTGGGCCAGACCCCTGTACAGGTCAACTTGTTTTTTAAAAAAATTAAAATTATTTTCAGATTTACAACCATTTGAAATAATTATCGGCGTTTTTCTTTTAAAATTTCCCCCCTTCTTTTTTGAAAAAACATGGATAAACCGATTTCCGTATGCATTTAAAAAAATTTAGTTGAGCCTCACAGAGGTCTGAGCTGAAACAGGAAAAATATTATTACAATAGAAGCTTTTTTACAAAAGAAGAACATTTAAAAAGGTTATTTAATTTAAATTTTTTTGAAAATTTTGAAATAATTTTTTGTCAAATTCCAAAACAATTGTATACATGTATTCTATCTATAAGTGCATAAATTCATAAATAATTCATTTCACGTTTTTGGGAAAATCACGGTTCCAACGTAGTCGGATCCCTTTTTAATCGTTTTACACAACCTTTAATAATAAATTTTTAAAATCAGCGCCAAAACGTGGGGGGGCCCCCTCTAGGGGGGGATAACCCCAAGGGGGGCGCGAGGATATTAATAAGTCGAAAACAAAAGATTACTTCAAAAAAATTATTAATTTGCTGAAAGTAACAAACAAAATACATTCTGGCTAATAAAAAAAAATAAAATTTTTCCAATAAAACACTTTAAAAAGATCAGTACTTTCCCAAAGTATTTTAAAAAAATTTTTAAAAATATTAAGAGCAATTAAATAGTTCCATTGACTCATGGTTTTTCAATAATACAATTATATACAAAAATTAACCTTATCTTATAATTTTACGGTTTATAATAAACCCCTTAACTGCCGAGATTAAAAGTTATGGCTACCCCCAATGCCACTTTTTTTTTTTTGTAGGCCCTTAGATGGGAGGGGGGGAAAAAAAAGAGGGAAAAAAGAAGGAAATCCTTGAAATACGTAAACCCTTTTTTTCAAAATGTCAAGTTAATTTTTTTGCATTACAAAGCTGGAATAATTTATGGGGAGGTTCCGAAAAAAATCGATTCGGAAAGATTTATAATCGTCCGACCATTAATACACGACTGACCAAGATTTTATTTGCGGTGGGGAAAAGGTTAAAGTCGTATTGAGCTTTGCATCAAAGCATAGTATTACCGAATTCAAAACATTGTTATTGTATGGAGAAAGGGGGGGTAAATAAGACTGAAAATTGGGTCCAAGAACGAAAGTTTGAGAAGCACTGTAATAAAAGATACCCAACGTCCACCTTTTTGGGGGGACAGTTTTATAGGTTTTTCCTTCCTTTAAAGTGTCCTCCACTTGTAACCCTTTTTGATATTTTAATTTGTTAATCTCTGATTCGAAATGACCAAATATGTTTCCAATGTCAAAGAATGGTAGAAACAAATATCACAAAAGTAAAGTTTTAATGGTGTTTTTTCTCATCGGCGCGCAAGTAAATTGGGAAGACATGAAGACCGAGTTGAGTTTTTTTTAACATAAATACATGATATTAAGTCATCAATTGTCTGTTTGAAAAAATTAGAAGAATGAATGTATAGTTAAACATGATAAATTAGAACAATGGAAAAAATTAACATACGAAATTGAAAAAGATGGGTGGAAATACATGACCTTTATAAGGAAGTCGTTAGATCCTGAAAAAAGTTCGTTATATGGAAAATTGTTAAATAGGGGGGCATCTTTTTTAAAATACTTTTAAAACCACGTAAGACGAATTTTTTTAAAATTTATAAATACTATATATATTAAAAGTAATTATTCACACCTTTTTTTAAAAAATTTAAAATATGTTTTTTTATTATCTTACTCATCAAAAAAAAAAAAAAGAAGGGGGAAAAAAGAAAAAAAAAATGTCGAAGAATTCACTGGATTTTCCCCAAAATTAAGAAAAAAATTTTTCATTAAATTTAAAAAAAATTTTAAGGGCATTTATAATTTAAAGCATAAAAAATATTTAACATACTTTATTTTATAATTTGAACAAGGTGACACGGGAAAATCCACTGAGAATGAAAGGATATCGGATGTTTCTAGTGAACTGGGAAGGGGTTTGGTTTCACCCTTTCATGAAACATCCAGAACTCTACGTTCTTAGAATTAGGATCTAAAAAACCAGTTCAAGATTTATGACCACCTAAAATGTGTTAAAGAGAAAAACTTAAATTTTTTTGAAATACTTTAAAAAAAAGGGTGAACAAAAAAATTTAATCAAAAAAAAAAAGTTGTTATTAGAAAATGATTTTTGCTATAGAGAGGTTATTTTTCCAAAAAAACGAAATGTTCAAAGTTCCAGGGGAAAAATTTGCAAAAGAAAAAACGCAAATTAGAGGGTTTGTTATTTGAGGTTCGACTGTAAATATTTCAAAATGAACAATTCCATATGAAGATTTAGTTATTTTGGAATTTACGTTTTGGGGCCCCGAACCAACAGCAGTTAAAAGAGGTTTTTTTTTTAAATCGGTAAAAAGATTTTTGAAAAGAGAAAACAATATTAATATTGATACTTAGTTTGAGTAACCGTAAAAATTTTAAAAAGAATTTTATTTCTCTCCGATATTTTTTGATGTATTAAAAAAAGATTAGACAAAAAACATTCAATGGAAAAAAACTTTTTTAAGTAAATAATTAAAAGGGGTGGGGTAATAGTGTATTTTTTTTCGAATTAATAAAATGTTTTTTAAAAATTTGTTGAAATTTTTCTTTAAATTTTTCGTTCCTTTTTACGTAAAAAAAATGGTCACCTTTTTAAAACCTTGTTCTCTTCCTTTCCCCCAGGGGAATGTGGATTTCTTCAAAAAAGGGATAGAATTGCTTGGGCCCAAATAGAACAAATGATAGGTAAGATTCAACATAATCCGTCGACTATGAACAGTCATTATCAATAACATCATTAAACATTGTCAATGCTTGAAATTCCCAGAAAAGGTTATTCCCATCACAATCAAATTTTAAACGAGTTTAAACATTATATAAAATTCTGTATAATTTTATTGAAAGCCAAGGACTCTGGGAATTCGCTGCTTGAAATATTGCTCAGTTTCTCTTTGCATGTTTCACGAAATTTATAATAGATTTATTTCGGAGCTTTCAGACATATACAGGGTGATTCATAAAGGAGTATACATTTTCTAGATGCTGTATAGCATTAACAGTCAAAGACAAACACCATCTCAACGAACCGAAGGGTTGATGTACTCTTAAAGTTTGTGTCTCGCCCCCGACGGAAGTGACGTAGGCAATAGCGTGCGTGTCATGTGACTAGACAGCCAAAACGGCGGTGTTTTCAGTGGAAAAAGTTCTTTGTGCTTTTGAATTTAGCAAAATGTCATGGACGCCATTTATTTTGGATATGTCAGTTCTTTTGTTGATGCTACTGTTGCAGCACAACATTCATAACATCTAAATGGATGGTGCACCAATACACTGGTCGGCTGACATGCGAGATTACCTCGATGAACATCTTCCTCGCCGATGGACTGGACGAGTCATGAACTACAACACGCCCCTTACCCAATGACCATTTAGAAGTCCTGACTTAGCACTTTGTGGTTTCTTCCAGGGGAATACGTAAGGGGCAAAGTATTCGTTCCTACCCTTCCTGTTGATATAGTGGAGCTGAAACAGCTAATCACAACTGCTATCAATGGACTTGATTCAGATATCTTAACGCACGTTTCGGTGAAAATGGATTACCGGCTCAATGACTAAGATTTTGCACGTAGAACATCTGTGACTGTCTCAAACAAAACTTTCAATAATCCCATACAGTTCTGTTACAGGTGACATATAATATCTTACATTGTTCTTGATTTATAGTGATTTGAAACTGTATACTTTATGAATCACCCTGTATTTTTATATTCCATCCACTATTGGAATTGTTTTAGATTAAAATTATTTGTTTTGACGGGTTCCAAACTAAGTTTTATTTTATATATTGTCAAGTGGCTAATCGTCTTCTGCATTTCACACAATAAATAGACAGATTCTTTCGTAATCAATTGTAATTTATTCAAGAACTCTCTAGTAACTACAGTAGAATTTTATTTTAACAAGAAGCAAATAATACGTATGTATAAAGCTACAAAAGATATAGATTAAAATAATAAATCAAATCCGTAATCACAATATCACATAAAGCAAATGAAACGTAGTTGCTGCCAAACGTTTTAACTCTCTGTATTGTTCTTATACAGACCAGGAGGAACCGCTTTTAGGAGTTCCTAAAGTTTCCTCGTTTAGAAATATTCTAAGACCTTTTGAGTTTAACCATAGACATCTGTTTTGCCGAAAAAATTTGGCAATAAATTTCTCTCCACCTCTATTCATTAGCATTACCAAGACTTCTTTCTTACCCTACAAACAATCTTCCCTGCCACAATACCCTTTCGGCAGGGAAGTGAACAAACGAAATTTCGTAACATGCTAAATAAAATCTTGCAATCTTCTGGCATTGAAAACAAAATTATCAAACATTTATAGAAACAATTAAGAGATTACATAAAGTTTCGTTATTATAATAATCAATTAAAAAATGTTAAAATGTAGAGAGCAAAAATGAGATTTAGTTAGAGGGTGAATTTCAAAATAGACAATTCAAATAGCAATCGACATAAATTTTTGTTCCCCCATGCTGTACAATTGAATATTAAATCATAAATAATCAATAACAACTATGGAGAAATTTACAAATTGAACTCTTTTTTTTTTTTATTTTTAAAAAGTATTTGTGGGCTAAAAATGAAACATGGTATTTTCTCTTCGATATTTCTTCAGAGAAACTTTAGATTCGATTTTTAATCCAATGAATGTTTTATGGGACTTGCGATATCCCGTGGTAAGAAAAAAAGATGATCCCTATCACAATTTTTTGCAAGGGAAATTACTTTAAAACTGATGGAACTACAAATTGTCACATTGGATATTCAAAACATTTAATTTTCAACTTCTCTTTAATCTTTTTTAGATGGCAACTATACCCTGCTTGGCTACTATGATACGCAAACGGATAATTTAACTTGGCTAAGAAAGGAAAAATGGGCAGGTAATATTTTTTTACGAAGTTTACATTAATACCCCATTTTTCGTAAAAAATAGTAGTTGTATATTAGAATATCTTTATTTTGTAACAAAACCACATTTAACTCCACACTAATATACTCTTACGAATTTTGGATAGAACTCTTAAAATAGTGTAAATATTTCATATATCTGGGATGTGTAATACGTTAATATTACTTTCTGTTGTATTTATTTTATGCTATAATTGTAATATTCACAAGCAATGTCGTTCCTTACATTATAATGGCGATTCAATGGAAACTTGGCGATATGTTGGGGCAATAGAGTCAAGTTGGCATCATTTTGGCGATTTGCGACCATATAGATCAGCGATACTCAACCTGCGACCCAGCGTGCCTTTTCAAGGGCCCGGTCATGGCCCATTGCTCTGAGAAATTTACTTATTTAAGAACATTGTATTGAAAATTTGGTGGGAAATTATTTGTCAAGAAATCAAATATATCAAGTTTGCTCATTGCTGTCGGTGTCGTATGGGTATTCTTTTTCTCATTGGAACGGTTATGGTTAGTGAAAACAGGCAACAATGCAGTAGCGACAATTTTATGGGTGGAACTAATTTTTATTTTTAACTATCTTTCATATCGTGCAAGTGATAAATATTCGAAGAAAATATATTATTTCAAGATGATTCGGAGGTTGACGTTTTTGTAGTGAAAAACAAACATGGTTCTCTCAATAATTGTTTGATTTGTCATGAAAATGTATTTAAAAAATACCAATAAACAGGAAAAATTCAATGACACTTCTCTTCGAAGATTTCTTTCAAAAGGTGATAAATAGGCTTTCTTGAATAATCTTTGCAACAGCAACAATGTGTCTTGTCAGTGGTAATATCAAAGTGGTAACGAAGACATCCTATGATTATTGGTAATCATATGAAACAGTTTACTGATGCAGAAACTGTGAAGAAATGTTTCATAAATGCTTCTAATTTAAATTT
>BMAV01015886.1:0-16343 GCA_019973955.1 Trichonephila inaurata madagascariensis
AAAAAAGATTATATTTTTTGAGGGACCTTTTAAAAAATTAAAAAGAATGTCTTAATGGAAAAAAAAAAAGAAAATAATGAATTTCTAATAAATGATTTTGTAAAAAATCATACTGATGCAACTAAAAATTATAAACATACAATTATATACTATATAATTAGACATTAATAATAATTAATTGAAATATCAAAATACTTTTTGAAAAAATTTGTGAAAGAAAAGTGCGCTGACCTGACATTTTTAATCCGGGCTGCTGCTTCTGTTGAGCTGTGACTAGTGTGCCGCAATGAGCGTGACCTTTGACGCTGTAGTTTACTAAAAATTTATTTGAATAGTATTATAACTTTTAAGATAAATTGTATAATAATTAAAATATTTTATTTCAAACAGAAAAAAAATTAAAATAGTACATCCAAGGCAAAACATTTCATCAAAAACATAATAAGATATATATTTACCTTCTTAAAGCAACACCAGCCTTTTGTAAGAATTCATCAATGCTATAAGTGTTACTTTTAATTTTTTTGTGTTCCTTGGTCTTTGTAGGAACTTTATAAGAAATTTCCTTCAAAATAAAATATAATGAACAATGAATTATTAATTAAGATACATTAAAACAGTAATCCTTAAAATTGAATTTTTAAGCACGAATACTTTAGTTAGTATACATTTAATATATACAGTTATTTAGTTAGTATACATTTAATATATTTATCATTTTTGCACATCTTTATATCAATTTTCACAATACCCAGCACTTAATAAATATTCAAAATATTAAAATCTGAAAGACAAAAGTGTTAAAAAATAGTTTTAATAATTAATTAAAATTGCTTCTATATCGCTTTGTCAAAAAATTTGAAACATTTATCTATTTAATTAAAAAAATATAACTCAACAGATAATAAATGTAAAATTAAAAAGAAATAAAAAAATTATGAATAACTCATTGCATATGATAGGACATTGTAAATATTATCATTATTATTAACTGACTATTAACATCAATGCTATTAAATTAGAGGAAACACAGAGAACCAACAAATTCATTGATTTGAAAGCAACTCTGCATGAAATCAAATTTGAGGCTTTTAGGTTTGTTTCGAATACTACTAAATAAGTTAAAATAGCTGTCTTAGTTTCAGAAAAAACACCTGAAGAACACCGAAGTCATCAAAAATTTGAAAACCAGCTGAATGAAATCAAGGAGTAAATAAGAGAGTTTACTGCCTGTCATCACTTGGAGCTAAAGAAATGCAGGTGCAATAAATAAACAAAAAGGCACCTTCAGAGAGGGATTATGTAGCTGCTGAAACAGCCAATCTTGCCAAAAATCAGTGAAACTAAGTTCAGTTATGGGAAAGAGCCTCTTATGTGAATATCACCAAAAGGAAATTCTGAATTTTAGTACAATGTGGAAGCAACAATGGATAATTAGTGATGTCTATGCACATTGCAGGCAGCTGAAATAACTAGGTAATCCAAAGAGCTATTCTTCTATTCTTAGAATCAAATTGAAGACTGACAGAAGAATAAGAAAAGAATAAATGGGAAGTAGACAACCCTGAAAAATGAGTGCAGTGTCATCGAGTATCAAGTTTAAGTCGCAGATATTAATAGCCATCGAGCTGCAAGTACTCTCATGAGGTCAGAGAAGGGAAAGAGGTGAAAGGTCCCTGAGTACTCCCAGGGTGTTTACCCTCAAATGGGGGGGAACAAGCCTGCACTGTCACAAAACCGCTCCCCGGTATTTATTAGCCCCTTTGGGGGCTGAATTTCATGGGCCTTGATCTGATGTTACTGTCGATCAGGTGGCATTAGTAACAATAATAAATGTTCAAGATTAATTACAGCTAAAAATCATAATTAGAACCATAAATATTCAGAAGGAATATAGAAAGAAAATCAAAATAAGTTTCACTCACATTGACAGGTTTTTCTTTCTTCAAAATGATAAAAGGTTCAGCATTAACTAAAAAAAAAAATCAAGATAGATTATAAATATTCAGGTTACAAATTCAAATGCATTATACTTAAAAAATATAACTAATATACTACTCTAAACCTCACTAGTTAAAACATTTTAAAAAATATTAAATAAAATCCAACAAAGGTAAACTATTTTTTAAACAGTGATAATACCTATGAAACAAATAAGAGAAGATTCTATTTTAATTTTTAAAAAAAACTATTAGAAGAATTATAACTAAGCTCTGAGCCATTCTATTAAATATCTTTATTCTCAATTCCAAATAGACAAAAAATTGATTTGTTCAGTTTGGCTATTTCAATACAAACTATTAGAATTTTCTCAATTAAAACAAACACATTTTGAATTCATTATTAACTTAATGAAGGACTTGAATAGACATTAAAAAAAAATTTCAAGATGGGGTCCCCACTTAAAACTAATAATTACTCTTCCCTCTTGAAAGGCAATAAATATTGTACAAGATAATTTATAAAAACTTTTTAATTTGATTTTTTTAGATACATATTTGATGTGAATAAGAATTCTATAAATAAAATTTTACACACAGCCAATATTAAAATACTAACATACAAGATACAGGGAAAGTCAAAATGGATGCAGGAATTTCAAAGTTTTATTACACACAAAATGTTATTAATGCAATTATTCAGAAGATAAATACATGTGGAGCAATTATGACATTTGTAGGACAGTTAAAAAGTTGTCAGATAATCCCCACCCATCCAGAAATCATTAAATAAAGCTATACCATATCTGCACACCACTATATTACAGTTACAATTTTAAATACTATTTAATATAGATAATTATAAGTGAATAAATGACACATGCAGAATTTTTCATTAGAAAAGGGTAGCGCATGTTTTTGTTAAGGAGAGATGTTGGATCCTTATGTATTTGCCTATTCACTGATATAACAAGACTACAAAAAACTATTTTACTTGCTAAAAAACTCATACAATTTAAAGTAGAGATAAAAAAAAAATAATTACAAAATTAATTATAGCACCTAGAATTATATAAATATATTGTGTTTGTATCTTACAACAAGTGAAAATTAAAGAGTTTTTTTAAAGGTTAGGTTAGGTTTTATTAAGGTTTGCTTCCTGATCATTGTGAAGAGTTTCTAATTCTTCAACTGTTTTGCTCCAATCAAAGAGAAAGTTTCTAAAAACTCTGTCTCTGCAATTGAACACAGAGAAAATGAATTTTTACTCCAGCTCAAGTGTGTGCATGTAGGGAGGGGGAATTAATCTGTAGCTAAGCGAAAACTATTTTAAAAAGACATGAGCAATCCATATACTAGCTTTAATTCTTGCTACTTAATGAGTAGTATAAGGCCATCTGTTGCTCATAAGCAACTTCGAAGTATTGACCCTGAATTTCTTTTTTAAAAAGTTTTGATTTTTAAATTTTATTTTCATGTAACTTTAATAGGAACAAGTAAATTTAATTTTAATAGTGGTTATAATAAAACATATCAATGCTATAAGAGAGGAAATTTTTTTAAAGAATGCTTTGTAACATTAGGGAACTAATTTTGTACAAACTTAAGGTTGCACAGAACTCCTAAATTGCAAATTTTTCAATTTTTTGAAAAAAAATATATGTTAAAGCCTCAATAATTCTGAGTATTTTGGTACCAAAATTGCATTGATACTGTGAAAACTTTCTAAGTAATTGAAAAATAAGTAGTGAAATTTAAATGAAAACCCTACCTCTTTCTAATCTTTAACTTCATTTTTAGCACAACAAAAAATTTTAGTTTCCGCGCAGGATTTCTCAGAAGCTATTTATGATATCAATTTCAAATTTTATACACATGTTCAATATAAGGCTCTTCATAACCTTATACATCAATTTTCAAATATATATATATATATATAAAATTTAACTTTAATTAATTTTTTTCTTAAAATTTTCACTATAATTGTATTTAAAAAATTTTTTTTCCTCTGAATTTCTTAAAAGTTAATATAACTTCAAAAGTGAACATTTTTATACCAAGTAAAATAAATTTTTGTAAATTTTGTTCAATTTTGTAACTCAGAATCCTGCACGGTGTAAAATACTGATGTCATATTTTTGAAAAATTGTCCAATTTCATTTCTTTATCATTTTTTAAAATTTTTTTCTCAAATTCTCTGAAAATTTGAGAAATATTGTAAATATATATGATTATCATGTGGTAAAAATATTAAATCATTGTTTTGTTTTATTGCAAAGTTACATTGGTTTAAAGAAGGATGATTTTTTTTTATGGCACGGATACCTGTTTAATAAACTACTCCAAGAAAAATTAAATTTATGTTTAATAATCATTAACAAAGTAATTGTGTTCAAAAATTTAAACAATACAAAAGCATGTTATGAAATTAAAAAAATATTTTCACATTAAAACTTACCATTTAGTGTAGGAATATTGGGGAGACTCAGGTTCCCATGCAAATCTTTTACATCATGCTTTGACTCATTTTTCACTTCTTTAGGAGGATTATTGATTTCAGATTCAGGAAGGATTGCATAAGAAATATCCTCAGGTATTTCAGATATAGATTCAGTTCTGGAACTGCTGTCTTTACGTTTTCGTTTCTTTTCAACTTTTATTTCGAGTTTTTTTTCTAATCTATAATGAAGAATTAGTTTAAACTTTATATATATTTTTAAATATTTATTTCCTTCAAATGAGCTAAAATTGGTAGATCAACATAAAAATATGGTTATGCCTACAAAATTATATTTTACTAGCTATATTTTATCCATACATATAAACAAACTTGTATAAAAACCAGTAATATAAAAATAATTTTTTAAAGTCAATTCCTACTTAGATCAACAAAGAAATTTTTTTATTTTAGCTACTTTTTATTAAATAGTTACAATTAATATAAATATGTATATACATAACAGAATCACAACATTAAGTGGTAATTGATTTTTATTAATTATCATTAGAGTATTGTATTGTCATTCAAAACAATCATGTATAAAAAAATTTCAGTTCAACTGAATGCTTTAAAACGCGAGAAAAAATTTTTTTAAAGTTTTGACCCAAATCGTTAAAAATGAAACCAACGTGGCTGTACCTGTAATTCTTTAAATAATTAGCTTCTGTCAATTAATTTTAATTAAGTTATCGTATTGTTACCCAAAACAATAGCGTATAGAAAATTTCAGCTCAAATGAGCACTTTAAAATGTGAAAAAACCTTTTCAAGTTTTGACAAAATTGAAAATGGTGCTAAATAGCCAAAATGATGCCAACATGGCTGTATTTGTAAGTCTTTGAATAATTAGTTTTAATCAATTAATTTTTATTAATTATAATTAAATTACTGTACTGTCATCCAAAATAATCAAGTACATAAAATTTCAGCTCAATTGTATTTTAAAATGTATTTTATTAATGATTGAAAATTCGAGCAAGATAAATAAATAAATATATAGAGCTAATACAAGAACTAATTTTAAAAATACTGCTTCCATTTACAGTGGAAAAATCTTAATTTTATGAAGTTTTCCCATAATAGAAATACTTTTAATATTATATTTCTGTTACCTTTTAGTTTACATGATGCTTGTGATTTAAGATCAGATTACAAGCTTATTGTTTTAGTAATGCCTTTTAAAAAGATGAATGTGTTATTAATTAACAAAACATATTACTATTAAATGAAATTGATAGATTTTAAGGCCAAAACTGAAATTAATGCAAAAAAGTTATTTTACACATTTTTAAAACTAATTATAGATTAAATAAAATTGCCTTTTTCATTCCTTGGAGATGCTTTACAATCATATTTCTAGCTATAGTTTAAATTAATTTCTCAGAAAAAAAATTACAGGAGAGCTATTTGGGATGTATCTTACAATTCTAAGCAATAAATAACTGATGACTTATTTCTAGTTAGATTTCACACCCTCATTTATGCCTTGCATCAAGTAGCATAAAAAAAACTTTTTTTTGCAACAAATTAAAAAAAATTCTTAGTAACTATTTTCCCACTTGTCAACTTGTGAAAATGAGAATGTATAAATTGTGTGATTTACATATTTCAAGGAAAATTTAAAATTTTACAAAACAATACATGATAATTCAGATATTTTAAAAAACTACTCAAATAAAAATCTATTTTTGTATCGACTTGCTTTATAAAAATTTATTCACTAAGATAAATTTAAAGGGATGTATATAGTTACATACAAGAAAGCAATGACTTTAAAATAAAGATTCCTCTTTAAAAAATACAATGAAATAACTCAGGTAACATTTATAAAAAAAATTATTACACATAAGAAGTTAACAACCAAGTTAGAAGTTGATATCAAGACCACAAGGAAGTAATAAACATCAGTACATGAATGCTTAAAATTTTATAAAAGGCTTCTTTACTGCACAAACTTCAAAGCTTTACAGATGAAAGAGAATACAAGGTTCAAGTGACCTAACACCTCATCAACTTTTAAAGGTAAAGATGCAACACCCTTTATTAATGGCAAATGAAGAATCCATAATAAAGTCTTTCCCTTTCAAATAGGAATAACTCCCTTTTTCTGCAGCATTATCTACCCTAAATGAAACTAAATATTGAAAGGATATCCCCCATTTTTTAAATTCCTCTATAATGAGATGGCTAATATTTTCTCCAATGGATTTCTCAATCAAATTTTGAATTGCAAAAAGGCTGCTTTGAATTAGACATTTTGTAGGATCAAAGTGACCACAATGGAATATAAGTCTTGCCCAAAAAGAAACATAACTTTTTTTTAGTGAGAAATTTTTTGAGCTTCTTCAGTTAGTATGGCAACATTAAAAGCAGTCACACTTCTGACTTCTGGTGATGCAATGAATCCAGGTCTAACTTTTAGCAGCATGCTGATCTCTTTTGATGAGCCTTGTGGTTGTCAGATTTTTGGAACATACTGAACATACACTTCTTCTGTATCTGTAAGTATTCTGAAACGACTTTGTAAAGAAATGGCCCTAGCACTTCAGGAAAATACATGTACAACTTATTTATGGTAAGCAATTTTTGTTGAATCACTTGGTTAATTTGCTGAACAAACTCTTCTGTTGCAACAAACTAGCATTCTCCCCATGTCAGTTTGCCTTTTGAATTGTTTAACACTATTTACACACAATACCAGTATCCGTCAAGTTTTCACGGAATACACCATTAATTCAACCACATAATTCCCTTTAATTGAAGAAAGCAAACAATACCACACAAATTAATTATTATTTGAAAAGGTATATTAAGTTTTAAATCATAGAATCATAATGAAGATAAAAAAGTAAATGCACATGACAAATAGAAGAAATAAATTATTTCTCAGTTACACCTTTGGTGATAAAAAGTGACATATACTTACATATTTTGTTCAAATAATTGCTAAAAATAACATGTAAACATATTCTAAAATAAGTTCAGCTTCCCACTAATGTATGTTTTAGCATTAAAGAAATCAATAGAAATCTACAAAGTATTTTTTGAAATAATTTTATTATAAAATCAGATAGCTTAAAAATTAGGGTTTATCACTTACTTTGTTTTCTTTTGCTTTGAAACTTTTTTATTTTCACCAACTGGAAACTAAAACAGAAAAACCACCCTTTAGTGTTAACAAATAAATAGGAATAAAACTAAATATGGAATTAAATGACATGTAAATATTTAATGATAAAAATACCAATTAAATCAGGGGTGGGTAAATAGTCACCCGCCAAGACAGAAAACTCGCTTTAAACCGAGGTTTCTTTCCAGTGCAAAATCAAAAAGATTTGTCTTTTATTTTTCACTATTAGAAAAACTAAGCACCTGGAAGTGTTTCCATTAAGAGATTATCTGCAAAGTTTGTAGGACAAGGTCACAAGATTTTAAGATTGTAAGAAAATTGAGCCTAAATTCAATTTGCTCCCTTGTGACGTCTCTCGCGTTCTTCTTCTAACATAACTCCTAAGTTCTTTGACGGCTACGATTAATGGCAAAACTTTTTTCAACCCAATACCAAGAAGAGAAACGGATCGAATAATCAAAGGAGATATACTTTTAAAAGGATAGAAGTTTGGTGAGATAGAACGCAAACCTAGAGATAACTTAGTGTGTAATCGTTCGAACAAGTGTTAAACGCCTTACAGCTCTGAAGAAGGATAGCCATCGCAATTGAATATTATAAAGATTAAGAAAGCCTGAGTCTTCTCACCTACTATTAACATAATAGGAATTTCTTCAACCTAGGAAGGAAGGTGATTCTATAAAAGGTAATATTTTGTATAGGAAGTTAGATTAGACAGTTAAATTAATTATAATTAAGATAAGTGATCTAGTTGTGCGATCTGACTTGAACTTAAAGTTTAATTGTTGGCTTATTCTCACTTTAAGAAAGTTGTTATTTAGAATTAAGTAATTTAAGTTATTCTTAATAAAAGTTGTGTTAAGAATTACATAATGTCTCATCATTTAGATAATCCCACACCTCTAGCTTACGCGAATCACCCCAGACATAGTCATCACAGGATGGCTATGTCTCACCCTATCCCACTGCTACATATATTGATACAGCCCCTGAGGAGCAACAGTTTGAACTTTTTGAGTTGCAGTCAGATCACAGAGTGAAGGAATGTTTAATGCCATGATACTGATTTTTACAAATCTATGTCAGCTGAAAAATTTCCATGTATGAAGAAATTTGCCGGGGAGTTGTTCTTTATATTATAGTGATATATCAGTGAGCAAAGCTTTTCTTGCATGAAAATCAACAAGAGTAAATATAGATGCAAGTACAACAAGATGATCGATACTTGCAGGCTGTTACAAGAATTTAAACAAGCAATCTCACTTCTGATATAAAAAAAATATTGCAGAAAAGTATGATAAGAGTATATTTGTCTCATTAAACTGATTCTAAAATTAAATATGCTTGCAGCCATAGGCAATATGAAATTAGCACAGAAAAATAAATTGAATAAACCTGCCATTACTTTATTTAACTTATATTTATTATCTGCCGGTTGAGTGGTGTGGTTGGTTTGTCGCTGGTCTTTTGCACCTAAGGTTGGGGGTTCGACCCTGGCCCAAGTGGGTGGATTTTCATGATGCAGAAAATCGACAGCAGTTATATCCTATGATTATATGGCATGTAAAAGATCTCAAGAGTGTTTGGATTGGGTGCTCTCGGCAAAATTAAAACCTAGTACAGGTTTGCATCATCAGAGCTCAGGTGCCTCTCTCTAGGAAGGAAACTGGGCATCAAAATTACATGCGGCGATTGGTATCTGTCTATATGGTGCCACACTAAAAAGAGATACCAGCTTCTAGGGAATGTACTAGGTCTTCAATGGAAAAAACTTCAATCCACAGCCCACTAGAAACAACAACAAAAATATTTATTATCTTTTATAATGAATGCAATCATTTTAAAAAGGTGTGGCCTTACAGGTATATACTGCTTCCACAATGTGGCTCAGGAGTCTAAATAAGTAGCCCACCCTTGATTTTAATAAATTATAGTATACATAAAATTTCAATTAGATTGTTAACTAATTTTTAAGTATATTGTCCATACACTCATAAGTAAAAATATATACACCAAGGAAATTGTGGCATTAGTAGTAGCGATGAAAATGAAACAGTTGGAATTAGACACAATCTGCAATTCTTTAAGTTTCCAGTTATCTCAGAGAAAGCATCATACTCTACTGTGCACATTTATTGATTATAACAACACAAAATCTGAATTGCAATCCATTGAAATATATCAAATGTAAAGTACATAGAATGATAAGGTTTCTTTGGGCAAAATGTCTGTCAGTGTAAAACATCCATTGTGTTGTATCAAATGTTGCATATAACTTGCACATTATGAGTAAGATTACTAAACATAAAATTATAAATCAAAAATCTAATTTATTTAAAATTCCCAGTTATATATAAAAAGATAAAAGATTATGAGAAATTTAAATAGTTTTCATTAGAATTCAATTAAGTGAAAAGAGATAACTACTAGTTTGATGTGTAAAATACAAAATTTCTAGTAAATGGAAAATTTTAGTCAAATTAATTCATAAGAAGCAAAAGTTCAAAGGAGCAAACCAAACTTGTTAAAAATACAGTGCTGGAAAAAATGATAAGGTCAAGTGAAAATTATTCTCACAGTCATGCATCTGAGTTTCATACAAATTTAAAAATGGTACAGAAAATAAGTTTTAACTATTCCTATGAAAATAATTAGAGCAAAATAGTTCTTTTTTTTTGTTACATTTTAAAACTCATTTTTTTCTCCACACAAGCAAAAAGCTGAAAAAAAATTGATAAGGTCAACCTCAACTTTAAAACGTTTTACTGTACTTTTTGTGGATTTTAATCTTCAAGCTACAGACATGTTTTAACAAATTACATACACAAGTGCATGGTTTGATTAATTGTAATTTTAGAATGTGATAATGCAAACAATTAACATTGATTGAGCAAGGTAAGATCCTCAGAATGTACTTTATATCTTTGGAAATAAGTTTGACTGTGAATTATGTTTTATAAATTTGTGATAATTATACAAAATTGAAGAGCAAAGGCAATCCATCTGCATCTACCCCTCATCAAATGAGAGCCACTGCTAGTCAAACAACTTGTGCAAAGCTTTTTCTTTCAAAAATTGTGACTGATTTGAATCATCAATGTATAAGTAAAACTGTGAAATACTCTATCAAAACATCCATATGTAAAACTTAGTAAACAGAAATGTAAATTATCTCCAAGAGACACAAAATGGAGCACCTAGAGTTAACAAAGAAACATGTTGCTTTTGAAGATCATGGCACTATGTTCATTTTTCAGATGAAAAAAAATTTAATTTTGACAAACTAGATGGGTTTAGATATTAATGTCATAATATCTGGCGATAATCATTCAGGTTCTTGAAGTGACAATACATGAACAACAGCAGGTGCTTACCTGAAAGCAAAAACTAATACATAAGACTACCAAGACATTCTTGGAAAAAATTGTATTGATGAAGGCACCTCTAATAATATCTGCTGAGTACATATTCCAGCAGGTCAATGCATTCATATAAATTCAAGATCTACAAAATTCTGGTTTCAAACTAATAGTGTTTAGCTTCTTGAGAGGCCATCAAGAAGCTCTGACTTGAATCCAACAGAAAATTCGAGGCATTTTTGTGTGTGAAATTTACAGAAAAGGTAAAAAGAACACTTTGAAATTTTTTTCCAGATCTATGGCCTCATGAATAATTAAATTGATAAGAAGGGCAAAGGAAGCTTTTAGATTATTAATAGCTTTGTAAATCAAATATCAAATGGCTTTAACATATTTTTCCTGGCTTCTTTAATGTATAAAAGATAGATAAAACTATTGTTTCTTGCACTGCATTTGAATTCACATAAATTCAAATATTTCACCTGTAGTTCTAAAGCACTGTATTGTAAATATCCATTCTTAACTAGCATGACATGAACTACAAAAAATTCAGTAAAGGTTGTAAATTTTTATTTTCTAAAATTTGATTTAATTAAAAAAAATCATCTTTATACTTTAAAATAAAAGAGTAAAATGGATCCCCCATTAGGTTATGTAAACTTAAATAATGAAAACATCAACAGAGAGAATTTCTTTTTCATGTTGATAATTCATTGAATTAATCTGTTTTTATTAGTAATTTTAATGATGATGAAAAAACTTGAATGTTTTAAAAGGAAACATTTTTTGTTGAAACTCAAAAAAATTTCTCCTGTTCATTATATATTAATTTATATGAGATATTTCAGAAGATTGGAGGAAATGTAAAATTATTTTAAGGAATTATTTCTATACAAGCTGATATACCCATTCTTCGCATGGGTGAATTGATAAATTAAACAATACAGACTGAAGTATAAAGAAGTTTTTAATGAGTTAATTTTATGTGAATTGTAAATTAAACAAAAAAGCTTTTTGCATATCTCAGCTGAACAAAAAACCATGTTTGCTACATTTTAAGTCTGTAGGTATAATAGTTGATAAAAAAGATTTTTTAAAAAATTTATAACTCCCCGAAACTCTCTTGTGGGTCGATTTTTGAAAACAACTTCCTTCTGCTCAGCAAAAGTAACACATTGTTACAAATTTTGGGTAATAAATGCTTAAAATAGTGTAAATAATTTGTACCTGGATATGTAATATGTTAATATTATTTTCTGATGCATTTATTTTATGTAAATAGCTGTTACCAGTGACTTCGCTCACGTGGAATTTAACAAAAAAGTGTTTATTTAATTCGCAGAGTTCACGAAAACTTAATAATTATGTATTTCACGTAAAGAAATACCAATGCTCTAAGTATAATGTGTTCTTCTACTTTGTGAATCGATGTTTCTTTTTTGTTTTATTTATTTTTTTGTTTTTTGTTGAGCAAGGGGTGAGAGGGACACATGACCTTTGACACTGTCCATGGGGTAAGGACTGTAAAATCATTAGGAATAAAACAGGTCCAAGTAGCAGTAGGGTGAAACGAAGACGCAAGCAAGGGGTGAGAGGGATGCATGACCTTTGACATTGCCGATGGGGTGAAGACTGTAAAATCATTAGGATCAAAGGACATGAACGGGAAATGTTGTGAGTGGCAGCACCTAATTAAACAAAAAAGTTTGATATAACTGCAAGAAATCAATGAGACAGAAGGCTTGCGAAATAAAATAATCCCTATTTGAATCGGATATTGTTCATTATTTCATTAGTTTTAATTTTATTTTTGCAAAACACTAATTTTTTTTTCTAAAATAAAAGTAGCTTAAGTTACTCCTTATAACATTAGCTATCCATCTGCGAAAGTTCTGTCAAAATTGGTCCAGCCATTTCAGAGATTAGCGAGAACAAACAGAGAGACCGACAGACAGACAAAAATTTTAAAAATTGATTTTTTCATTTAAGGACTGTGAAAACTATTAAATGCATTTAGTAAAAAAGCTGCCAATTACAAATTACAAACAGACACTTCCTTTTTATTTATATGTATAGATTATATTTATTTGTGATATATTATATGCTTTAAGTAGCAATTGAGATAAATTTGAAATTTACCTCTTTTACAACATCTCCTTCCTTGTTAATAATTTGAATATGGACAATCACTCCTTCGCAATCAGGAGTATAGCATTTTTTATCTAAAAATTCCTATGGGAAATAAAAGCAAATTATTCAAAACATATGTATATATATATAAACACACAGATGTATAGACATTTCTATTCTATTATATACAAGGGCTCTAATAAAACAACAGGTTCAAATTTTTCCCATCCCCCTCAATAAAAGACTAACATCCTTAACTAAATCATATGCAAAATACGCAAAAACCAAGTAGTATAAAATTTTTTTAAGTCAATTCCTACTTAGATCAACAAAGAAAATTTTTATTTTAGCTACTTTTTATTAAATAGTTACAATTAATATAAATATGCATATACATATGACAGAATCCCAACATTAAGTGGTAATTAATTTTTATTAATTATCATTAAAGTATCGTATTGTCATCCAAAACAATCGTATATAAAATTTCAGTTCAACTGAATGCTTTAAAATGTGAGCAAAATCCTTTTAAAGTTTTTTACACAGATTGCCAAAAAAAGATGCCAACTGTCTGTAAATGTAATTCTTTAAATAATTAGGTTTTAATCAATTAATTTTTGTTAATTATAATTAAATGATAGTATTGTCATCCAAAATAATCATGTGTATAAAATTTCAGCTCAATTGTGCACTTTAAAATGTATTTTATTAACGATTGAAAATTCCACCAAGATAAATAAATATTTAGAGAGTGTGAGCTAATAGTAGGAATTGAAAAATGTAGTACTAAGCACTCCGTAGCTTTTACCACAATGAAATAAATTTTCTCGTTAATCATTTTATTCTTATAATAAGCACAATTTTTTACTTTTTAATTTGATTCACTAAAAAAGCGTGTTTTTTAGTTTTTTAAACCATCATTTTTCATTCATTTCAGCTCAATTGAGTGATTTAAAATGTATTTTATTAATGACTGAAAATTCCACCAAGATAAATATATATATATAGAGAGTGTGAACTAATAGTAGGAATTGAAATTTAAAATATATCTAGATCTGAACTCAGCCAATTAAGAGGTTAAAAAATTCATTATAGCCATTATATTTTTGGTATAATTAAGCATTATGTTCATGCAACATATTTTGTTACAGGAAAAATATCATACCTTTATAGTTATTGATATTTAAATGCTTTAGCTCCTTCTAATGAACTCTCTTTTACACACTATAAGAGCTTTTTACTCAAAGATTTTGATTTTACTCAAAGATTTGATCTACAGCATACTTTTTCAGAAAAATGAAACCTACCTTCTTATACGGTTTATAACTCCTAAAAGTTTGAAATATTTTCACTAATCCTATGTCTTCACAATACATTGCAAATATCACATTTAATAAACAAGTATTTTTTTTTCTTCAAAAGTATTTAAAGAGGAAAGAAAAACATACTCTTTCAGTAAAAAAAGATTCTTCATTCAAACACTTTTTTTTCATAACCCTTAATCTCTTCCCCAATTTTAGGCAGGTAAATGTATACATTACATTATATAATTGTTTTAGCACTTTGAATTTAAAAATACTAAACTTATGGTTTTCATTCCTTAAAAGCACTTTTATGCATTAATCAAATAGTCTCAACATTACAATGTATGAAACATAATTAAAATTTATAAATACTATAGCTAATACAAGTGCAACAAAAAAATTACTTTGTCTATATGATTAGCCAAAGTTCTAATACTTTTCCAACATTGTACATGATACTGAAGATAACAATGCTCTGAGCAGTGAATACAATACAAGCCCTTGAAATCAGGATCAGAATAATAAATTGATGGTTGAAGAGAACAATCCTCATAACGACAAGTTGCATTAGGAAGAGGAGGATTTTCACATTCTTTGATTAAATCAGGAAGAACACTCTATAAACAGAATAACACATCACTTAGAAAAAAAATTAACACCATACAGTTAATAAACAAAAATAAAAGATGCACATGATATGTTTTTACCATGTGGAATTTTTTAAAGTTGTGCCTGAACTCATTTGAGACAAAGCCAATTTTTAACATTATTTAAGGGTTCACCCATGCAATGGGTACAAAAAATTTTTTTTTCCTTCCATAAATTGCTTCCTTAACATGTCTAGAATATAATGGTGAAGTGATTTTTTTAAATTCGAAGTCATTATAAAAAGCAGGTGTTTGGTGCGCTAAGTTAAGATTTTTATTGTTTTAATTGGACTTTAAACGTGATTTTACCAAAATTGTATTTTTCAAACTTTCCTCAAACAAATCTCAAGAATAGTTTGATCGGATGACTCCAAAATTTATAGGTTAGACTCAGCACAAATATACACACCAAATGAGTTACAATCATTCCAAAATTCAAAAAACAGTCTGACCTTTATATAAGGAAATCGCTAAATCTCGAAAAAAAAAGTTCATTATACGGAAAATTCGTTATATAGAGGTTCATCTTTCAATTTTCTATATAAACCACATAGAACAAATTTTAAATTAAAAAACAATGTATATTAAAAAAAAAAATTATTCACACCTTTTCGTAAATTAATATTTTATTTACTTTATATATTTTACTTATAAAAAAAAGAAAGAAAAACTGCAAGAAAAGTTTTTTGACACCTTTATCCACTTCCTGAAGAATTAAATTTTTTTCTTTGATGCTCAAACACTTACGTTTTGACATTTTTGAGCTACAAGGAATGAAGTTACTAGTATGACTGATCAAGGACACGAGACTTCAGTGAGGATATCGAAGAAGTTTCTAGTGAACTGCACAATGGGGGTTAAAGGTTTAACTTCTTGGATGAAACATCCAGAATTCTATTAGTCTCGGCGAGTTAGGCACCAAATAAAACCAGTTCAAGATTTATGACTACCATAAAATGTGCTAAAAGAGAGAATAACTCGAAATGTACAGATGTACTTCAAAAATAGGGAGAAAAAAAATTGAATCACAAGACAAAAAGTTCGTTATATAGAAAACACACTTTGCTATAGGGAGGAAAAAGTTCGCTATATAGAAAAATTCGCAATACAGAGGTTCGAATGTATTTCTATTTTTCATAACAAAAAACCCCATTAAATTTGAAACTTTTTCTTCAGAGGTCTACCAAAATTCCAATTTCTTATATTTTCAATTGAGTTTAGTTCATTGGGTGCATTTAAGCTTATATATTAAAATGCCGTTGATTTTTTAAAAATTTCATATAAGCCAATCAGCGGAATTGGAGAAAGGGCGTTTTTTTAGGGGGTGGTTGGGG
>BMAV01015889.1:0-35661 GCA_019973955.1 Trichonephila inaurata madagascariensis
GTTTACCAGAAGTTTGAAGGTCAAAGAGATTATAATCAAAAGAAGTATCTTATGGATTAACAGAAACGTAATAAAAAAATCTCTCATCGTGGGATTGCAGCAAAGCAAATAAAATGTCTTTTTTTATTTGGTTTTAGGATCAAAGATAGCTAATGAACGTTTGAAGTGGAATCTTTTGAAAGTGGAAAACCAGATGATATATATAAATTATATCAGTGTAAATATGTATTTTTTATTTTTCAGAAAGCATTTTGTTTTATTTCATTCCAAAAATTTTTTTTTAAACCTTTTATTTTCAATATGCTCGCGCCCCTTGCAGGGTTATCGCGCCCCACAGTTTGAGAAACACTGAATTACGGAGAAGAAAATATAAATGTCCGACATGTTCAACATTCACCATTTGTGCATGGTAAATATCGACATTTTTCGGTGTAAATCAAAAATAAGGATATTTAGCAAATATTTCGGACATACACCAAGCGACAATACGAATGTTGACATTCGCCGGTGAAAGTCGACACTCTCCATATTTCGGTGTTCCACTGTAACAGAATGCCTACTATCTTTTACCTTTACTGTCACAACTGCAACGGCTGAAAGTTTTTCTAGGCTAAAAATTATTAAAAATCCTCTTAAAACTTTCATAGGCCCAAATCGGTATTCTGATTTAACAACACTGTCAATAGAAGCAGATGAACTTAAAACATCTGCTACGGATATTATTACAAATGCGTTTGCCGAAAAAATAAAATCGAGAAAAGCACCTATTAAGCAACTAAGCTAATTCCTAAGTAATAAAGTTTTTTAATACATATGTCTGTGTGTGTGTATTTATTTTGACACTTTCAAATAAGTTTTAAGGCGATCATTTTTATTTATTTTCCGAAAAAGGCCCCTAAGGAAATTCGATACGGAGCCCACTCGAGACTAGTTACGCTAGTGTGTTGAACAGTTTTTGTTAAAAAGTAAGCAATAACATAGCGTAGCTAGGAGGGGGGAGAGAAAGTGATAATTGCAAGGGCTCTTAGTAATTTGTTCGAGGACGGCAAAATTAAAAATTAAAACGACTTTTGCGGATTTCAGTAAATTAAAATAAATGAACCATTTTTTTTTTCAATTTATTATATGCAATTATCGAAGCATTTATGGTTTCTTTAAAACACGCTTATACTTCTTTTCTTGAGAATCATTAGCGTGTTTTTTCAAAGGTGATTCATTTCCTTCACTTTCTGTTAAAAGATATATACAAACAGGTCTTTTGCCGAACGATAAAAAATACGGGGAAATCTTTTGAATCGGGGGCTGGGATTTTCCATCATCAAATCCTCTTTTCTAGCCAAAGGTCGATCGCCAAGGCGTATCCTTAAGAGGAACCGTTTTGTAATAATTACTTCGTTCAGATATAGATTACGTTCTTTTGCCGAATGGTAGGAAATACGGGGAAATCTTTTGTATCTTGGACTGAGATTTTCCACCGTCAAATCCTCTTTTCTAGCCGAAGGTCGATCACCAAGGAAAAGAGAGGAACCTCTTTGTAATAATCCCTTTCCTTCACTTTCTGTAATTACGTGGTCCGTCGCCAAAAGCCCTCGAGTAGCTGAACAGTGTGACGTTAATATTCAATCAATCAATCAATTCACTTTCTGTTACAGATATAGACTACAGCTCTTTTGCCGAATGGTAGGAAATACGGGGAAACTGTGGTGTTTTTTGTTTTTTTTTCTATCTGAAAAATTAGCTTTTCTTGGAATTTTTTCTTCGAGTTTCGATTGACGTCTTGGGGATATGAATCAAAACTGATCCTCCTTCCCCTATCTGAAAACTAATGGCGCCTTCAAAGTGGTAGACCTGGGTGAGAAAGTTCTTTCCCGGGAGAAGTTGAAAGGCAGGAATCTGATTGGCTGGCTGGGATGGAAGAGGGGTGACGTCAGAGTCTTCGGCGGTTCTTCATGGTTTCGGCGGGAAAAAAAGTCCAAGAATTTTTGAAGTAGGATCTCGGTGTGGAGATAAAGCACTGAGATTGGTTGACAGTAGCGAGTGAGTAAGCTCTCTATTGGCTGCCCTGAAGTTGGGGAGATTTAATAGAATGTGAAAAGAGGGGCTATCTTGGTGGGTGCAGCAGAAGAAGATTTATGATAAATTAAAGTTAAGAATAATAATGATAAAAAATAGGTAAAATTTAGCAAATTAGAGATCATTCACCATCGCGCGGTGAATGAGCAACAAATATGTTAGGGGGGATTGTATGAGTTAAGGAGGATTCACATTGGCCTTTTAATTTTGTCTACCAGAACATAGTTTTGGATGTCTAATAGATTTAAGTTGTTCGAAACAGGAATGTCGTTATAAAATTTCTTGCGAATATTTTGAATGAAATTTTCGAAAGCAGGGATTTTTAAGTCCCTGTAGATTAATGAGTTCCTTACATATCTTCCAGGTCTAACAATATTTCTGATAAGAGAGTTCTGGGCGACTTCTAGAATTTTAATATTAGAATCTGCTGCATAACCCCACACGGGGGAAGCGTAACTGAGGATGGGCCTCAAGACGGCAGTGTAGAGAAGTATCTTATTTGAAATAGTCATTTCAGAATTCCGGTTTATTAAGGGATAAATTGATCGAAGCGCGTACCGGAATTTATTACGTGCGTGTAAGATATGTTGTTTCCAAGTTAGTTTTTTCTGGGACATTTGTCTATTTTATACGATTTTCATTAACTTCTCAGTGTAAAGTAATACGAGGGTTATTGGTTCCGACTTCGCAATTTTGAACCTCGGTCAAGTGACGAGGATGATACTTAGCTAACACCCTATTCTCCAAACTTAAGCCATGCTAACATGAGACTGGACTAAGACATCCTTAAACATTTGTTAGTGACTCATTACTTTTTTATACACTAAAGCAGAGGTCGGCATCCTTGTCCCTGTGGTGTGCCAAGCCAATCACTCGATATGATTCAGAGTGCTGCACAGTAGGAAATATTTGAAGTAATTCGATTCTCGCGGCAATGCATGCAGAGTAAGAGGATAGAGGTCAAGAATACAGTTTCAGAGTTTTATTATGTATTAATTATGCACTCTTTAAAGATATTTATTAACATAAAAGTAAACACATAAAACAGGACTAATCCTTCAACATAAATAAAAAAATTAAAAATGTTTAGTGTATTTTGTATTATGTATCTTTTAAACCTAATCATTAAAATAAGAAATAAACAACAAAAGATAAGCATTCCTTCAATATTGTTAAACATTTTAATGCGAAGCTTTTGTCCCTGCATTTCTCTATTTTATGCAGTGCAACAAATAAATTTTAAGACTCGTCCCAGAGCACAGGTTCTAATGGCACTATGAGTGTAAATGTGCATTTGTCATAACGTCCATGGTCTGCTGACACACTGCTGACAAGTTGTGTGCATTTAGTTAAATAGCTAAAAGAAGACGAGTGTTCGTTGTAGAAGTGAATTTTTTTCATGTTGATTTTTTAAGATGGGGAAAAGAGCTGTGATTAAATTTAAAGCAAAACTTGATAAAAAAAAGTGCTTCGGAAACATACCAACTAAGGAAATAAGTTTTAGGTGACTGTTTTTTAAGTAGATCAAATCGTTTTGTGTGGTGCAAACGTTTTTTGGATGGAAGAGATACGGTCGAATATGATCAACGTAGTGGAAGACCAATTTCCTCTAGGACACCTGAAATTATTGAGAAAGTACGAAATTTGGTGCGTCACTGAGATTGGTGGAAGACTTTTTAAGCATTGACAAAGAAACGATTCGAACCATCCTGCATGAAGATTTGGGCAAAACGAAAGTGTGTTTTGAATGTGCTCCACACACTTTAACCCTTGAAGAAAAGGCTATGAGAAGCGCACAGGGCAGAGATATCATTTTAGCCGCTGAAAACTATCCAAACTTCATGAAGTCCATTGTAACAAGTAATGTGAATTCTGGTGTTTTCAATATGATTCTGAAATAAAGCGACAAAGTGTGGAATAGAAGTCACAAAATTCACCCGAAGCCAAAAAATAAAGGAAAGTTCCATCAAATATCAAAACAATGCTCATTAGATTCTTCGATATAGTAAAGGTATTATCCACAAAGAATTTTTTCCAACTGGATAAATAGTTGCAGGTCAGTACTACTTAGTTGTTTTAAAGCGTTTGATGGCCAAAATTCGTCGCATTTGTCCAGAATATCAGACTGAAAACAGTTGGTATTTGTTGCACAACAATGCACTTAATCGCACTCCTTTATTGTTCGTCGAGTTTTGGCAAAAAATATCTGTATATTGAACCTTCTTCTATATTCTCCTGATTTAGCACTCTGTGACTACTCCTTATTCCCAAAACTTACTTACTCCTTATTCCCAAAACTTATGCACTTAATCGCACCTCCTTTATTGTTCGTCGAGTTTGACAAAAAATATCGTATATTGAACCTTCTTCTATATTCTCCTGATTTAGCACTCTGTGACTACTCCTTATTCCCAAAACTTACTTACTCCTTATTCCCAAAACTTATGCACTTAATCGCACCTCCTTTATTGTTCGTCGAGTTTTGGCAAAAAATATCTGTATATTGAACCTTCTTCTATATTCTCCTGATTTAGCACTCTGTGACTACTCCTTATTCCCAAAACTTAAAATAAAATTAAAAGGGTGTTATTTTGAGGATATTTCGACCATACAAGTAGCTTCGACGTATGCTTTTCAGGTCATTCCGCAAAGTGATTTAAAACAGGCGTTCGATTCATTAATAAATCGCTGTAACAAGTGAATTGAAACTGGAGGGTTCTATTTTGAATAAAAAACCAAAACTGTGGAATTAATGTCTTGTTTCCATTTCTTTTTACAGAACCAATCTTAAAACTTCTTTGACGCAATGTGTATATCGTAATGTCAGAGATAGGATTTGTGACTTTATATTTCCCATGATTCTGAATGTTTAGTAGAGTCCTCAAGGAAACTGTTAAACAACTTTTTTGCAGACTCAAAATACTTTTTATATGAGAAAAGATTTGTTCACATAATATGTAGTGGAAAGAAGAGCACATGCAATTTTCTCTTCAAGCAATTAAATCCCCTTAAAAACAACATCCAACAATTTAAACAGCTTTCGACTTATTTCATTAGAGTTATCTTAAGATTTTTTAATAATTACATCAGCGTCTCTCTCAAACTGTGGGGCGTTCCCCCTAGGGAGGCGTGATAGTCCTACGTGGGGGGCGAGCATATCGAAAAGTCGAAAATAAAGGATTTAAAATAGTTATTAATTTATTGAAAGGAATCAAAGCAAAATATATTCTCCCGTAATTAAAATTTAAATATACATTTATACTGATATAGTTTTAAATGTATCAGTACTGCACAATAATTTCATTACAAGTAATTTATCAATATTAAATTAAAAGCAAGTTTAACACTAGATTGCGCGAGAAAGTCATTTTAACTGCTTTTTAATTTCAATTAGAAAAACCATTACATATATGATGCAAAATTTCTTAGAATCTTGTAGAATATTTTTTTTTCAAGTGAAGTAATTTTTTTATTGTTAATATTTACTAATAACTTGTTATATGACTGTAAATAATATAAAAAATATTGAAAGTTAATTTTAAACAAATTTCTTTACACTTTAATATTCGTCAAATGCAGTCATTTTGACTGCTTTACAAAAATATAATCTCAGTCTTTCTAGTGTTAATAATTACTAGCGACTTCCATGGACTTGTCATATACAAAATTATGTACAAAATTTAATATTATCATGATAATTTGTTTGGTTTATAATTAAAATCATAGTTTTATCAATAAAGTACATAATTATTGCTTTCAATACATTGTTATTGATTAAGGGGTGCGAAAGTATGGCTGAAAATAGGTCCAAATGGGAAAGTTTGGCACTGAATTACGTAAAATGTTCTTTCAAATTCCTGAAGATACTAGTTCAATAAGATCCATTTCAAAATTATCAACTTAACTCGAGAACTGACAAATTTGTAGAGAGATATAGAGTGTGCCACTATATAAGAATTGTACCTTGTTTTAAATTTGGCACGCGTGCTGGTTGCCAACCCCTGCACTAAAGTATATCAAAAATTATGTAAACAAATACTGTATATTCATATCCTATCAAAGTCTTACTATATTTTTTAGTTGAATAAATGTGTGATTATAATTTTTTTAAATGGTCAATGTGTTTTGTTCATATTGAAAAAAAATATATGATTAGAAAATTTAAGAAAAAGTTATTTCTCTCATAATTTAAGATTCTTTGGCAAACTTTATTTAATTTTAAAGTAGCCTAAATTTCTCTAGGTATTGTTGATTTTTATGTAACTGAAAATATAAATAAACTTTTAAAGAATTTTAAACCCTTTTTTTCTCGTAAAAAACACGATATTTTCCCAATTTAATGTTATTTTTTAAAAAACCAAATTGATTTTTAAACATAAAATTTTTTTAAAAAGGGGAGTGTCTCATTTGATTTCAGTGATCGTTATCCTTGTTCGTTTTTGATTTTAAAAAATTTTTGAGGGTTTTTTGCTTTTTTTTAAAAATTTTTTATAATTATTAAATCTACCTTAAAAAAGCGAAATAAGGACTGTAAAAAACAGATTTTTTCCCGACACTTATTAGGACGACTGTAAAATAAAAAATTTCCTTGGCCCCTATTTCAAATCTTAATTACATTTATTTATGTTAATTGATTTTGTATTGATTTACATGTTTGTGTTTTAACTCAGCGGTTCTTTTAGATTTTCTTTTCCCCGCGCCCCTTTCCCTATAAGTCTGACTGGGGGACACATGGGGCCTTATGGTATGGTTTTTGGGCAATTTTTTTTCCCCCATTCGAAAAATTTACCTGTTGCCATAAACCCCAAGCAATTTTTTTCCCAGTGAGCTGAAAGAATTGCTAGAAAATTTCTTAAATTCCAAATTTGGGGTTTTCCCCTTCATATAAAAAAGATGGAGGTAAATTTGGGGGCCCTTATTGCCCCAAAAGCATCAGAAAATGTTTAAAATTTTAATTGTGTATAATATTTTAACTGTGCATAACATTTTAATGGTGTATAATATTTTGAACAGAATGGCGATCGATTTCTGTTTACGACCGTCAACAACAGCGCGAGCGGAATAAAAGAAATGATATTGGATGTTCGTTTTTAGAAGCAGAAAAATCGGCGAGTAATTTTTCAGTGGGAAGATAGGGTTCAAAGCGTATCGTTTCGTTTACAGTAACCCTTCACCCTCACAACTTCTTGGAAAATTTTCTGAAACGATTATTCCAAATATACATGAGAAGGCCTTTAGATTTTGATTACCCTTCCCTAACATATGAATGAGAGATTTAAAGTTTCCTCAATAATCTTAAGACTACCTCTGCTACTTAAACAGACTTCTTTTAACATTCCTTTTTTTTCCCTTTAAGAAAAAAGTAAACATCTAATTATGAATCAATATTTTAGTTTGTAATGGTCCTGACATTCAGGAAATAATTACTAGCTACCCGCCTAGCGGGAATTATTGTAACCGTGTCTCCTGGAAAATTAACAGCTTGCATTTTTAAAAGTAAGGCCCAGTGGTCAAGTGTTAGCGTATCACGCTTCCACACAAGTCCGGGTTCGGCTTCCGCCGAGTAAGTGATCGACTCAATCCCTTTTCATCCCCGTGCCTAGTGGTGAAATAAACAGCACCAAATATTGCTTTTAAAGGGAATGTACTTGGGTCTCTGTCAGAGACTGACTCTAAATCTGGAATGTATGTTTATTGTTTGTCCAAGTGAACGCTTGCAAAATTAAAACGAGCCCATGACCAGCCCACACTGGTACCACCAAATCTTCAAAATTAAATGTTTGAATCGAGTTCCTTCTACCTACCATGATATATAGAATATATATATATATATAGTTTGTCTCATTGGTGGGGAATGGGCTTTCATCAAGTGATTTCCACATGTCCTCTTGTAGTTCCTTAAGTGCCAGCAGGGCAATTCTTTCCAATCAACTCGAGAAGAAGAATGTGAGAATGCAAATTAGGAATCTTATATATAGTAAAAGTTTAGAATTCGCGCGGTGACTATGTGAAGTTGCTATATGTGTTCTATGTTTATGATTAGAAGCTTTTACTTGGGTTAAAGTTAGATTGCACCTACAAGTTCAAGAAATTAACCTTACTCCGTACCTGTGTATCCAAGCTAAAGGTGGATACCATTCACAAGGAGTAAAAGCCACGTCAGTTAGACCAAGAGGATATAAAGTGGTAGTTTCGCCCTTAAATCAAGATATAAGGAAACCGTATGCTTTAATGAGATTAGAGGTAATCTGTGTTAGATATAGTGGCTCAATGCATTACTTGGTGATACGAATTGTGTCTTTTCTTTACCCAGATTTGCTTTTAATTTGATTTACACATATTGTATATAGAGATTGCCATGATCTTAATAAACAAATATTAACATGACAGATTTGAGTGATTCTTCGTTCTTTCCTACAGATACAGGTCGTGTAGATAGTGTAAAAATGGGGCACCCACGGGCACATGCCTCTCAGGTTTGTGTTTATGCAGTTGACACGCATTAGCTTAATAATTATACTATAATAGCTGGAAAGTGTTTTGGTATATATATAAGTTATGATAGTTACATTAGATTAATGTTTGTTTTCAAATATGTAACATTGAACAATTTTATAATAGTCATTCATATTAGTTTATCTGTTTGAATAAGTGCTGAAAGCTTTCATATGCTATTTTATTAGGTTTAACTCCAGTTTTTAATTCAAGCTTTTTTCTACGTTTTTTCTTGCACTATTATGTCGAAATTTTCTGATGAAAAGGAAGGTTAAGGTCCTATAAAGAAAGCTTAGTCCTATTTCACTGTCCTAAATCAGTGACAGATATAGAAAACATAATAGTTTTCCGTTTCGGTCCATTGACTTTTACATGTACTTTTATATTTGGCTGAAGTTTTTTATATTATCAAATCCCTTTTTTATCCCTTCTCTGTTTTGTACAATTTACAATATGTGCCTGTGTGTGTATTTAAATTTTATACTAAATATATATTACAAAGTGCTCATATTAAATAAATAAGAACTTAACTGTGTATTAATTTAAAAAATTAATGAGAAAAGGATGGTAATGAATTTATTTCTACAGCACTGCTATAAATTAGGTATAATATTATTTGAAATCTTCTCAACCTTTAAGTCTGGTCTACGTCACATACAGGAGCACAGTTTCCAATTTTATTCAATTCCTACTATTGCCCACACACCTTATATTTTATTTATTTATCTTGGTGGAATTTTTCAATCGTTAATAAAATACATTTTGGAAGCGCCTCAATTGATCTGGAAATTTTATATACATGATTATTTTGGAATTTATCAATACAATACCTGAATTATAATTAAATAAAAATTAACTGATTTAAAATAATTAGTTAAAGGAATTACAAATAATAATAATACCACACAAAGCCACGTTAGCATCATTTTTTCTGCGACTTAAAGGACCCCTTTCGGCGAGTGCCTTTTCACGTTTTAAAGCACCAGCTTGAACTGAAATTTTATATATACCGATTGTTTTGGATGACAATACGATACTTTAATGATACTCAATACAAATTAATTACATACCCCACTTAATGCTGGACTCCTGTCCCGTGTATATACATATTTATATTAATTGTAACTATTTAAATGCGTACAGCCAAAATAAAATTTTCCTTTGTTGATCTAAGTAGGAATTGACTTAATTTTTTTTATATTACTTGTTTTTAATAACGGATAATCGTTATCTTATTGGTGCGCTATGAATTCAGTTCTTAATCTTAGTTATTATGTTTCAACTATTTTTTTTGAAAATAAGACGTTGTAATAATCGCTATGTATAAATAAAAAAATAAATAAAAATAAAAACTGAATTAATATTCTTGATCTAAATACATGTTCTAGACGAGTTTTTCATTGGGGAAAATTTAATGACCTAGCCTAGGATGGCGTATCTTTCAGTTTTTCCACAAGAAATTTTGGAGTCTGAAAAAGAGGGAAATCTTAACATTAAAAAAGAGACCTTCGAGAATCCCCTAGGAAGACACCATACCAACATTTTCTCACAATCTATTATGATTTTATTACTTTTGGTTTTAATCAGATATTTTTTGTAATGCTGAAATACGAACCCTTTTCATTTCTTCAAAGGTTAATGTGTTCCTGTTCCCATTTCTAGCATAAATCCCTGAAAAACGCATTTTCTATAAATAATATCTTATTCCACTTTAATTAAACAAATTTTTAATGTAGAAACTTTAGTATAAACGAAGCGAAAAGTTAAATAAAAATATATTATTTTGATTTTCAAATACCACAGTCTAAATCTGTAAGTTGTGTTACAAATATACGGCAATGCTCTAAGAAGAAAAGAAGAAATTAATATATAACTAAGAAATTTGTTTCTTTTTATAAATTTCAAAATGCTCTTAAAAGTGGAACATTTTAAAGAAACTTATTGTCGATATGTAGAATAGTATAACAAACAAATTTGTCGAGCCATAAAAGATTAACAATAGATAGAATTTTTTTATGTTGTTTTTTTTAAAATAAAAGAAATTGCTACCATTTTTATAAATTGAATGAATAATTGATCATTGTTAAATTGAACCAAACCTTCCAAAAATGCCCAAATCGAAACCAAACAAATCTTTAATTCAATTTTTAGTAATTTTTTTTTTATGTATAGTAGATGTATGGATACGAAACCCTCACATTCTGGCAAGTAAATCTTTAAAATTTTAGTCCATAAAAAACAATATCTAAAACGATTTCTGAATCAAACAACATTTTTATATAAAATTTTCGTACCATTTTTGTACATTTAAAAACAGTGCTGATATTAGCCAAGCCATTTACATTGAAATCTGTTTCTTGTTTTTACTTTTTTTCTTTTTCTCAGTCGATGACCACTTACTGCCTGACATATATCATTAATCCACTTTTGTACAATCTAGGTATTGCTTCCTTCATTAGCAATGATTATTATCAAAATTCTAAATATTCAACCTTTCGGTGTTCTCAAATTCCTATTTTCTTTTAACTACAAAACAATGGCCGTATCTGGCGTAAGCAAATCACAGAAGACATCCCACAGAATACCAGCTACGCCCCTTGAAAGCTGGGTTTCTTCTGTTTGGAGAGAAAACTGCTGGGTGCAGGGAGGAGCAGTACCTGTTGGTAGGAGGAGCGGTACCTGCTGGGTGGAGAGCGTTCTTGATCCAGTAGTCCCCGTGGGAGGTGCTAGCTGCAGCGAACGGGTTTGACCCAGTTGGACACTTCCAGTAGAGGGGTTTCTGATCCAGTTGGGACACCAGTAGAGTGGTTTCCTTGATCCAGTTTGGGGTTACTACCGCCAGTGAGAGCGTGGCTTCATCCGGTAGGTCCCTCCCCGTAGGTGCTAGCTTTGAAGGAAACGGTTTCTGATCCAGTTGGGACACTGCTTAGTAGGAGGGTTTCGTGATCCAGCTGGGACACCAGTTGGAGAGTGTCCGATCCAGTTTGGGACGCCAGGGCTAGTAGTGCCCTGATCCAGTTTGGGACACCCAGTAGTGGTGGAAGTGCTCTGATCCAGCTGGGAATAATCGGGTAGGAGAGCGCTCTATCCAGTTGGGACACTTCCAGAGCAGTTCGGGTTCACAGCCACCTACCTGTAGTCCAGCTGGACCAGAATTTCCGAAGTTTGAGTGCTCTTGTGCTGAAAGCTGAGGAATTGCATGCTTCATCTTCAGTGGTTTCGCTAAGTATATATATCCGGTGAAGCAGAGAATGTAAAGAATTAGAGGATATGAGTGAGGTTTCTGGAGGTTGCGTATTGCGAGAGTAGATGTATTCGATTATCATTGAGGATGAACTGCATAAAAATCACCAGGACTAGTAAGTGCTGTTGTAGTATTGCCCAGCAGGAAATGATAGCAGTACCATGTACTGGCCAGATAAAATCCATGTAAAATGTTCCAAAGTGCAAAGTAAAGAAACTGTATGTTTTTAAAATATTTTTCTTCGTTCTATCAAACAAAAACATTCGAAATAAAATAAAATTACAATATTTCGACTTATGCAACTCGACAAACGGAAACCCTGGATACAAAAGATTTCAAATCTTGCTGATTCGTTTTGTTTGAAAGTGCCACAAACTTACTACTCAATTCCCTGCTTTTTTATTCAGTGGATTTAAAGGAAGTTAAACGGATCTTGTTTTGAAAATAAATTTTGTAAGTGACAAAATTAATGCCTAAGAACTATTGGCTTTCTCAAATCATAAGCCAATCATTAATAAGCTTCATAGAAATTTTGCCTTGTGTGCGAGCATTTATTGGAAGAATCGGTAAGAGCGAAAGTCTTATCAGCGATCTAAATGACGGGTGAAACCTGACAGAAGAAACTCAGTTTAATGGAAAAAAGCTTAGGAATTTTACAAAGGAGTAGACCCAATTCCATGAGCGTATTTTCTCAAATGTACAAGGCACTAAAAGTTACACAATACGAGAAAATTTTTATGGAGAAAGAAAAGCGTTAAATTTTGAAACCCTCTACATCAAATAACCGCCTTGATTTGTACATGTGTGTTATCTTGACGCAAGTATTGAATTATCTTCAAATGGAAAAAGGATGCAGCTTATTGCCCCTCAAAGAGGCTTGGTTCACTATGACATATATTCGATGCACCCCGCAGAGCCATCAAATCTGTAATATAAACGTAAACCGCCTATAACAAAAACTATTAAGAAGGTGAACAGGTCAGCACAGAAAGGAATTAAGTTCGATAGGGATGGCAGTCTGGCAAGAGTTTGTGACAACTGTTTAGATGAGCTTGACAATTCCGTTTCATGAGTTTTGATTGTCCAGTTATTTTGCTGCTCTGCCAAAAAATAGTCCTTGTCAAATAAATCTCTCATGTGGACAATCTTTAACAGAGCCATTTGAAGAGCCATTCTGGCCTACAAAATGGTTTGATTTGGTCCCTTCATGGAAACGACATCATCATCATTATCCTCATTAAACATTTTTTTTTCTACATTATTATTTTCTTTTTTCTCCGGCCCCAACTAAAAATAATTTACTTGTATTTATATGCGAAATTATACCCACACACTTACGCGAATTCGACTTACGTGCAATGGCATAACGTGCACTCCCGCATCATGGAGGGGTACCAGGGGGCCTAAGGCCTGGCTGATGCCAAATACGTACCTCTTTGTATTATCTGGCTTGGAGCTCAAAGCTGATTTCTGCTGCATGGGTGTAGGCAAGTTAAGGTACATGGGCTATTCTCTATCACTATACTGCTTGCATCAGTTATCTACAGTCCAACGTATCGCGTAAGTTAGGCATATTGTAATAAGGAAACAGTCTTAAAGTCTTTTATATAAAAAATCAATTATTGTTGCATCAAAAATCATCGCACAAAGATATACCTCTTTAAAATACAGATAAGAGTTTTCTGAGTAACTACTTCATTTAATAAGGATAAATACGATTTTTGATTTATATGATATTTTGTTTTTGAATTTTACTTCCTGTATTACTTAATTCATATAAATCTAGCAACTTAAAAGCTTAACTCAAAAAATTTTTTTATAAAAAATTCTCACCTTTTTTTACATTAAAACAGTATGATATTAGCTGCCGACATTAAGGGCCCGTTTCCTGTTTTACTTTTTCTTTTTTTTCTCAGTCGATGATCACGATTAAGTTCTTGACACGACATCATTAACTTCTCATTTTATACACAATCTAGGTGAGATGTTTCCTTCATTAAAAAAGAATGATTACATTACAAAATTTAAACATTCAACCTTTGGTGTTCTGGGCCTCTCCTATTTTTAACTACAAAAACAATGGCTGCTGTAATTATGGCAACTATCAGAAGACATCCAATAACGATACCAGCTACGGCTCCCCTTGAAAGCTTGGGTTTTTCTGTTGGAGGAGCAGTGCCTGTTGGTGTAGGAGGAGCAGTACCTGTTGGTGTAGGAGGAGCAGTACCTGTTGGTGTAGGAGGAGCGGTTTCTGATCCAGTAGGTCCTCCTGTAGTAGGTGCTAGGCTGGAAGGAACGGTTTCTGACCCAGTTGGGACACTTCCAGTAGGAGTGGTTTCTGATCCAGTTGGGACACTACCAGTAGGGGGTGGTTTCTGATCCAGTTGGGACACTGCCAGTAGGAGTGGTTTCTGATCCAGTAGGTCCTCCTGTAGTAGGTGCTAGGCTGGAAGGAACGGTTTCTGATCCAGTTGGGACACTGCCAGTAGGAGTGGTTTCTGATCCAGTTGGGACACTACCAGTTGGAGAGGTCTTCTGATCCAGTTGGGACGCTGCCAGTATTAGTAGTGTCTGATCCGGTTGGGACACCTCCAGTAGGAGAAGTGCTCGATCCAGTTGGGACACCCCAGTAGGAGGAGTGCTCGATCCAGTTGGGACACTTCCAGTAGGAGCAGTGTTCGGTTCAGTTGGAACACTACCTGTAGGTCCAGTTTGATCAGAATTTCCAGTAGCTTTAGGTGTTTCTGTGCTGAAAGTTGAGGAATAATCAGAAGCAGTTTTATCTTTCAAAGTGGTTTCATAAGGAGATCCGGTAGCTAGAGACGTAAAGAATTTAGGAGATATGGAGTGAGGGTTTTCTGAGGTTGCGTATTGTGTGAGAGTAGATGTATCGATTATCATTGGAGTAGATGAACTCATAAAATCACCAGGACTAGTAAGTGCAGTTGTTGTAGTATTGCCTGAAAAGAGAGAAGATAGTGAAAATTAAGGTACTGAAGCAGATAAAATCCGATGTAAATGTCTAAAAAAAGTAAAGAAACTGTATGCCTTTTTAAAAATTATTTTTCTGTTTGGTCAACAAAAAAATGATTCGGAAATAAAATAAATTACAATAATACCTCGACTTACGCAACCCCGACAAACGTGAACCCGGAGTTACGTGATTTTCAAATCTTGGATTCGTTTTTTTGTTTAGGCTAACAACTCTACACTATTCCTTTTTTTTTATTCAGGATCGAAGTTTTTCGATCTTCTCAAAAAATAAATTTAGAAGTGGACAGTAATGACGTTCAAGAACTATTGGCTTCTCTCAATCATAAGCTAATCATTAATAAGCTCATAGAAATGCTTGTGTAAGAGCAAGACATTGAAGAACTTGCAGAGCGAGTTCTATCAGAAGATCAAATGACGGGTGGAAACTTGACAGAAGAACTCAGTTTAATTGAAAAAAAGCTAGAAATTTTACAAGATATAGACTCCAACGATGAGCGTATTTTCTCAACAAAATAAGGCACTTAAAAAAGTTATTACTATACTACGAGAAAATTTTGAGGGAGAAAAGAAAAGTGTTAAATTTTTTGAAACCTTCTACATCAAAATAACTTCGGCTTGCGATTTTGTATGTGTGTGTTATCTTAGATTTTATTGAACATTTTCATGGAAAAAGGATGTTATTGCCTCAAAGAGGCTGGTCACTTATATTACAGATTTGATGCAATTCCTGCAGAGCATCAAATCTGTAATATAAATGCAAACCGCCTTATAACAAAAACTATTGCTAGGCTAAGAACAGGTCAGCACAGAGGAATTAAGTTCGATAGGGATGGTAGAAGGTCTTATATAAGAGTTGTGATAACTGTTTAGATAGAGCTGAACTGCCATATTTTGATTTCCGTTTTTCTCTGCTCTACAAAAAATAGGGTCCTTTTTCAACAAATCTCACGGGAAAATCGAAAAGATTACCCGAAGACATCTGGGCCCATGGTACTTTTGTTTGGGCCCCTTCATGGAAACAAACATCATCATTATCCTCAAAACATTTTTTTTTTTACATTTTTTTTCTTTTTTTTGCCCCAACTTTTTATTTTTATTTATATCGAAATTAAACCCACACACTTGCGAATTCGATTCGCAAGGATAAGGACTCCGCATCATGGAGGGGACCGGGGGTAAGGCCTGGTGATAAATACGACCCTGGAAACGGTTGGAGCCGCTTTTTTATTCAAGGGGGCAATATTTCTATCACTATACGTTGCACGGGTTTTCCAGTCCCAAAGTATCGCGTAAGTTAGGGGTATTTTTAAAAAAAAACAGTCTTAAAAATCTTTTACATAAAAATCAATTATTCGTTGCATCAAAATCATCGCACAAAGATATACCTCTTTAAATACAGATAAGAGTTTTCGAGTAACTACTTCTCATTTAATAAGGATAAATACGATTTGATTTATATGATATTTTGTTTTTGAATTTTTACTTCCTGTATTGTTTAATTCATATAACTTACAACTTAAAAGCTTAATCTGCTTTTTTTTTCTCTCTTCCTTCTTATTTCCCCTTAACATTTTATCATTTTTCTTTTCATTCTATAGGGCATTTGAAAACAACCTCTGACAATAAAATTAGGTGAATGAAGTCAGAACCGCCGATCTGGCAACACTGGCGAAACAAAACACTGCACACGTGTAGCAGCAGGTGTTGACCATCTGTCGTTCTTTAGATGAGCGTAGTTTGTGTTCCGTATAAGATTTGTTTTACAAAGTGCTTGTTTAGTGCATTGGTTCTTAACTGATAACAGGAAAATGAATGAATAAAAGGTCAGTCAAACAGTTTCTGGTAAAAAAAGAGGTGCTGCAAATTAAACATCCCCCATACTCGACAGATCTCAATCCTCTAGCCTTCTTCCTATTCTCACGACTCAAACTCGCATTGAAATCAAAGATATTTGACGATATTCCTAACATCCAACGAAACGTGTGACGAGGCTTTTGAACTCCATTCTAAAAGAAGACCTTTTGCAAAGTTTCCAAGACATGTACAGCAGATCTCAGCGTTGCATAATGATGGGAGGTGACAATTTCGAAGGTAAGGTAAGGTAACTTTTTACTCTTATTATTATTTGTTATATTTTGTTAATTTCTTAATTTTTTGTAAAGTTATATAAAAAAATTGTTTGTCCGGGTTTTTTAGCTGCACCCTGTACAAAGGATTTCAATTCAACAAATGAGAATAATTTTTTTAATCTTCTTATGTCAAAGCTTTTAAAACATGTTTAAGATTAAATTTAAGCACATTTATTCATTATATAGATAAGATTATATGTCAACGTACAATATTCAAAAGTTTTCCGAAGACTTGTATTATCATTTTAGTCTATTTAATTCGGATTTTTATCGTAAGTGTATTTTAAACATATCATCCAGTTATGTTGAAAAGGCTGAATTAACAGGCCGTTGTTTCTACTGAATCCTGATAAAATTTTCAGTATATTCAACTCTAATTTTCGAAAAATGTGATTTCTATTTTTGATAAAAATTTACGTATAAAAGATGGTGATGCTAGAAAGAATGGAATGATGATTTAGGTATAGAATAGGTTCCAACATTTTTTTTAAAGTAATCATTATATTCATATACTTGTTGATTAAGATATAATTTTATGTATAATATAGCGTGAACTAGATATGTATAAACGAAAAGAGTTATGATTTTGAACATGCATTGAGTAATTTCTCTGTGATTTTGATTTCAAGTTTTCAAAACATTAACATTATGAACACTTATATTCTGAAATTCATAATAAAAGTAAATTTTTATTAGCAAATTATTTCTTATTCGTATTATTTATTTCTGCTTACAATTTAAATTCATTCGATTTGTGCTGGAATAAAACGAATTAAATATGGCTCTGTACTTGTATACTTATACGTATGTATGTACATCATGATCATAATATAATTTTTTTGCACAATTTAAGATTAAATTATTTTAAATATTAAGTAAAATATCTGTTTATGATTTTAATTGAAACTGATTATAAGAATAACTTAGAAGGCAAATAAATCTACTAAATTGGTTGACTTTTTAAATTTATTTATTTATTATTTAATTTATAATGCCATATATTATTTTCTAGCTGTTTTTCTGTTTTCTAGTCCATGTTATTTTTTTACCTGAAGTGATATATCAATACACTAGCCATAATGCACCCGAGTCACTGGGTATTTTCTGATAATGTATGACAATATATGTGTTTATTTTAAAGCTACGATATTTAAATCTTAGCATTAAGTCTTCGATTCCATTCAAAAACATTTCTATAGCTTTCTCCTCTTGATTGAAAAAGAACAGAATTTGAACTCCTACGGCGAAATATTATTATTTTTCCGTGACTCCACCCCCCTTGCGAGTCGATTTCCTTAAAGTTCATTTTGAGGGAATTTCTACCCAACAACAGAAATATGCTCTCCAAATTTCAAGTCTGTAGTTATAATAGTACAGAGATTTGAAATTCGGTAAGCATATTTTCATTTTTATAGCACCCCGCAACGCCTCTTGGGAGTCGATTTCTGTAAAACCCGTTCTTATCGGGTCTCTACTCGACAAAAGATGCATATTTGCCAAATTTAAAGTCTGTATGCCTAATTATTCAAAAACGGGGAGTTTTCATTTTTAACACCCTTACAATTGGCTGTCGATATCAATAAAACTCGTTCTTTTTATGTTGCCTAATCAAACGATGTCGTCAAATACAGTAACCACTTTTTAAACATGAACGGGCATGGTTCTCCACTATCGGCTGTGTATCTCATTATTTGGCGACTTCACACACACACATAAAAACTCTTCAGGTTTTAAAAATCACTTAAAATAAATTTTATGTTTTTTGGATGGAAATATGTTTTTGGTTTCTTTGAAATATCAGCGTAGCTTAAGCAAAGTGGTTGAAATGATACAATCACAACGGTTTAGATTTGTATAAGTCCCGAGAAAATATACACATTCAAATTATATACAAATAGACAGAATGCTTTTTTTTACTTGTTAAGACAATTCTTGTGTAATTATTATTTGCATCCTCAATACAAAAAAATTTAACTCGTTAAAATTACTTTTTTTATTCTTCAGTTCTGACATTGAATTCTCTATCTTCTGAAAGCAAATCAAGTAAACTTAGCAAATAACATCGAAATTTAAAAACAAATTTTCTAATATATTCCTGAAAATAATATAAAAAGATACTAAATATTGAAAGATGATGTAAGATGACATTTTTATAATCCACTAGAGATGTTTTTGTATCAGAAAATAAAATTTTTATAAGTTTTCCGAAATTTGGCTTATTGAAAGTAAGTTCTAAATAACCAATAATTTAATGATGTATTCGAAAAACTGATAGCAAAAACATCGCCTCAATAACAACGCCTCTTGATCCACCTTTTTACAATGTTTAATGAAATGCTATGATAATTAACTTCGTAATCTGTATTTTTTCCCATTTTAAAATAAAATTACTTATTATCTTTAAAGAGATAAGACGACTAAAGCTGAATACCACCCTCCATTGTTTACTACAAGATGCTTTTAGTTTATATCGACAATTTAAAGTATACTTTTGAAACAATAGAATGATAAAATGGGTGATAAGTTGAATTTTGATAACTGGCTTGAAAGAAAGATTTTTTTATAGTTTTTTTCCAAGAAAAATATTTATAAATAATCGAGGAAAATAAGAGAGAGACTTCTGTGCTCCTTTCTATAAATTTACACTAATTATAAATTTTTGGGGATGGTGATTAGGGATTGGAGAAAGACTTTAAATTTCTATTAATGCGTGTTCAGAATCTTTTTGCTTTTGGTTAAAACGATGTTCTACAAATCATAGAAGAGCAAATGGATTTTAATGTTGCTTGTTACTAAATAAAACTTATGAGACCCACTGTAACACGATGCTCTGCAGAAAAGATAAACAATATGGAATGACAACACAGTGTTGCCAAATGACAACAAAAGAAATTAACAGTTATATCAGTTCGCTTCAGTTCATGCAGCCATAGTTCATTGTTAAAAAAAGAGTGTTCTAATTTTTTAATTTTGAAAAATAAGATTAATATCCGATTAGTTCGGAACCCCGTATAAAAAGGATAAATAATATTTGATTTTAGTGCCCTTTTTAAAAACATGTATAAAATTGTTTTAAAGAATTTTGAAAAAAATTATTTTAAATATTTCGGAAAAAAATTAATTTAAAAATGATTTTTTTTTAAAATTCCCTTTTTGTGAAAAATGCTGTTTTTAAAAAATTTTTGTGAATAGCCCCCTCTGCAGAGGTAACTCATTTTGAAAATTAAACAGAGTTGCAACATTTGAAATAATTATGGCTTTTTTTTTCTTAAAATTTTCCCTCTTTTTCGTAAAACAGGAAAAAAACCCTTTCTAAGTTATATATTTAAAAAATTTTAGTTGAGTCCTGTAAAAAGTCTGAGCTATGTAAAAAAATATTATTATAATAGAAGCTTTTTTTCAAAAAAGGAGAATTTTTTGAAATGGGTCATTCTAAGTTCTTTTTTTGTCTATTGTACTTAAATAACTTTTTATTGTAATACTATTCTCAAAACAATTTTATATACATTTTCTAATCTAAGTGACACTAAATATCATAATTATTATCCATTTATACGCTTTTAAAAAATCACGGTTCCGAATGTAGTCGGATACCTTAAGCGAATTTTCCTGCAATGCATTTTTTATCATGTTCAGTTTATAGGACTGTAGAATGTTTATGACGCTACGCGAAAGTTTTACATTAGTATATACAATAACTAGTGGCACACAGAAGGGGGTGGGAGGCCCCGTGTCCGGACCCCAACCCCCAATGCCCTTGATTTTTTTCGATTCATTATAATCCTATGAATACAGTACGTAAAATTTAATTTAGTAGTTGTTATTAATAATTAATATTATTAATTAATGCTAATTATTTATTCAATAATTAATTGTTTTCTATTTTTTGTTCCCGAAAATCAACAAAATCAAAAGAATATATTGGGCGGTGTATTGGAGCATGATACGAGAATGGTGGACTTTCGACGCTGAATCCTCCCCCTTGAAAAATTCCTGTGTGCGCTATGATAATAACTATAACCATAACTCAATTAAAATATAAAAGAATTAGAAAGGAAACTGAATGATACATATATCGGTAAGAGAAAAACTTTGTTCATAAATACGGCTAAACATTCTCGTAAAGAAAAGTGTGTGAGTGTTTTATTAACTTCGCTTTATAAAGCAACTTGAAGGATATTGACGACGGATCTCGTAATTTTTAACCATGGTCATGTGACAAGGACGACATCTGAGCTGGAACCCCTCTCTCCGATCTATCGCACCGTATCAACGAGAGGCCATTTGAGCCTCGACAGATTTAACGTGCATCAGCCTTTCTACAAGGCAGGTCTTCACACACAGTGATACTAGACTTGAATTCATGACATGTCTGGCATGAATCTGAGACCACAACCACTAGGATACCTCGAACACACGCAAAGAAACGAATTATGAAATACCACTGAAACAACTGAACTCGGTATGAATGTTTACAATGTTCTTATTGGTCAAAGAGAGATGTAACACCTAGTCAGATTTATAAGATACTCATAAAATATTTTTCGATGCATTTCAAACACATCATCAAAATTTAGAATTGTCCTAATTGTTCTCAGCGACTTCACAAATATGTCTCGAAATTAAAAAACAAAACCTGAGAGATGGAAAACAAAAATAACATAAAACTGTGCCTCAAAACTGGTAGGCTCAGATATTTATATGATTCATTTGAAATTCATACGTAGGTATAAGATGCAGTTATGAAATAATTTTATTGATATTTTAAAAATATATATGTTCCTGAGGTACTACAAATTTTTTATAAGAGCTGTAAATTATTTATTTCTAAAAACTGAGATCAATTAAAAAATATATGTTATTGTTAAACATCAGAAACAATGCCTGAACTAATATATATAAGCCGTATTTATTCGAATCAAAGCCGCATCTTATTCTCAACCAGTTTTTGTGAAAAATGAAAAATAGTGTTAAATGTTTTGTCGACATAAATTAATTTGCGAAATTAAAATAAATTTAAAAGGAGAATTAATCAGAAGTGAATAATTAGTTATTTTACCAGTATTATATTAAATACATATGTGAACCTGCAATTTCTCTAATAGCCCCATCCAACGAATATTTTTCCCCTTCGATTCTAAGCCACGCCCGATTTTCTGTAGGGTTAACATCGGAAAACAAGTGCGGCTTTGATTCGAGTAAATGCGGTATTTTTGTATCTCTTTAATTTCAAAATACGTTTTTAACATTTTTAAAATTTAATAGTACTCAGTTTTATTTTGTAATACAAAAAGCAAATAAAATGTTCAAAATTCCTCTTAATATCCAATTAGGCACAATCAGAATAGTTATTACAAAATTTCGTGAGTGAAGTTTTAAATTGAGAAATATGTTGTGCACTTGTTTGAATAAAATGTTATGAAGGAAATATTGAATGTAGCCCATTTAAATTTTCTATATATTTTGAATATTTTATATCATAAAAAAAACTTTGTGGAGCAGAACTAAAACGTTTTAACTGAAGTATTCTTTTGATCTTTAGTCTTTTTTAAGAAATAATGGATTTGCTGAGATGATGTATTCCGTGCTATTGGAAAAATATTTTGCAGAGTTGTTCCAGTATAATATACAGAATAATGTCAATGTTGTTTACATATTATTAATTCTGCATTATTATTATTTTTCTACTACAATATTATTTGTTGATTGATTATAAATTGCACAACATTCATGCACTCACAAAAGAGAAAGTATTATGATGCAGTCCAACTAATACGTATATATACGTATAAAATATTTAGTTAAATAAAAGAGAATGAATACTATATTGCATACACACACAAATATAGCAGTAAAAAAAGAACATCATTCAAAATATTTTTAAATCTTACTGCTAATTATTACATTTGTGAGACCATTAATACCTCAAAGAGAGCAATATAATGATATTAATGATTAAATTAATCTACTTTATCAAAATAGTTTCAGTACCCTTAAGAAGAAATTCTGTAAATTTAATTTTGATTTCAATCTTTCATACATATTTTTATACATGATTCGGTTGAGTAAATTTAAGCAACAATGTTCTATGAATTCGAACCATTAATATTAGAAATCTATCCGAACACTTGAAGGTAAAATAAATTAATTAATTATTTAATCAGTAAATAAAAAATAGTCTAATTTCATTAAATAATGTTTGATAAATTCCTGTGAACTATAACTACAATTTTTTAATAAAGTAAAATTTAAATGGAAAATTAAGTTTTTTAAATAGAAATTTTTAATTTCATTTTGATAAATTATAATTCGTTTTTTTTTTAAATACTGTTTCTTCGAATATAAAAACAGGGTATTCACAACTTTTTCTCTCGCATTCAAAAAGGTGACGAAATAGTTCTTATACTATTGCGGATATCTCTAATATTTGGATTTAGTGGATTCAAGAAGTACAGAATTCAATCTAAAAACTTAATGTATAGCATTTGATGTTTTTTTAATGATTTTTATCTTTTTTTTACACAATGTTCTTTTTTTTTTAAATATGAGATTTTTTTTAAAATTAATACTTAATTATAAGAATACAGATTTCTGAAAGAATATTAAATCGTAAAATCTTAAGGTTCATTATTTTCAAATGCACTTTTTCTCAGCATAGCTCGTAATTTTTTAGTCAAATCTTACTGTACTTGAAATTTAGTCTCATTTCACGATGAGAAAATAAAGCGGTATCTACGGAAATAAATTATTCAGTAATTGATACTGTTGATCAATGAAACAATGAATAACATAATTTATTCTCGTTAAGGTATCCGAATACGTCCGGAACCGTGATTTTTCAAAAGCGTATAAATGGATAATATTTATGATATTTAGTGTCACTTAGATTGGAAAACGTATATAAAATTGTTTTAAGAATATTATTACAGTAAAAAATTATTTAAGTACAATATTTTGACAAAAAATGAACATAGAATGACCCATTTTCAAAATATTCTCCTTTTATGAAAATTGCTTCTATTATAATATTTTGCCTGTCTATAGCTCAGACCTCTGTACAGAGGCACAACTAGAATTTTTGAAATATATAACTTAGAAGTGAGTTTATCCATATTTCATGACAACAGAGGGGTCATATGTACAATACGTTATACATATTGTACATATGACCAAAGAACATAAAGCTCTAATTAGATCTTTAAACATAGAAAAAGTAAAGTAAAAAAAAGAGATATACTACTGAAAATACTTTTTTTTCAAAATAAACAATCTTAGATACAACAACAACAAAAACTAAACAAACAGAAATGTTATTACTAGATGTAAAAACAAAACGTATTTACAATTTAATTATAAAACATAATTAAAAATAAATTTATTTACCATTTCCCAGAATACCCAAGATGTGGGCCAAACGATTTAATAACTCCCCGAAGTTCATTATTCCAAGCTTGAAGTCTCAGGTGTAAGACAACAATAACAATAATGAAGCGAATTGACTAAAAAGGATGATGTAAGGGAATTCCCACTATTTTAAGCCCTTCCTTATCTAAAATATCTGAACCCTTAAGCTGATATTGTTCGTCGATCCTAATGTTGCACCCTAGATAGAATGATAAGTTTGTAAGTGAAAGAGATAAGTTATGTATTGTATTCCTGTTATTCTTCTTTCACACGGTTACCCACAAAGAGGCGTTTCGTGTGTCATTTTTAATAATCACATGCCTCCTGTTGATATTAGTATCGATTCCTTAAGGAATTTCTTTGCTGATTATTGATTGATATAAATAGTGAAAGAGGCAATTTTATTGTTTTTTTTTTTCCGAATCAACAATGCGCGTACATTAGTTGCTCAGAAGAAAATAGATGTTGGTGTATAGAATTGCACCAGGTTAGAAATAATGTTTAAATCCTGAAACAAAACTTATGCGGTTTTTGTATTGGATCAATTTTATCACATTTAAACAATTAACGCAATTGACAGTAAAATATTTCGAATGTAAGAGTTAAAGTGAAAAAACTGACATCTGTCCTGAAAAAAGAAAGTTGAAAAGAATTTGAATATTAAGTGGAATAGTTTAGTACGAATCGAAGAATTTAGTTTTATGGGTTGATGTTGTTGAGCTTTTCATGAATATACACCAAATTCGATAAAAGGATTGCAGGTGGGGAGTATTTTTTGCATAGGAGCCCAGGGTTTCAAAGAGGGCTTAAGATACCAATGCTTCTGACTATTTTATACGGAGTGAAAAGGGACGATTATCTAGAATCATTTTCTCGTTCTACGGTATATTTTGTCAAGCATTCCTCAATTTTTAATTTGTTTCCAAACTACACTATGTAGTACGATAATCTGGCAGCTTACCGGATCCTATATACGCTTAATTATCAAAGTATCTGAATATATTTCGCAATCCACTGTTTATTCTTCTTATTGTTGCAAGAGCCATGTACAGTCAAGCCATGCCAAATATTTACTGTTAATATACTAATAATTAAGTGTTTCGAATGAATAATTGTTATAAACACATAATTCGTAATCTGGATGTAAGGCGAAGAAAAGACGTATGGCTCACAAAATAGGGGGTTAATAATTGGGAAAAGCCTTTAAATCATCCTAGAGCGTATTTTCCATGCTTACAGAAGACGATAAGACCCTTGGAGGAAAAGCAGACGAACAAGCTACTCCCAGGTAAAAAATCCATTACTTTCCTACGCATGATAAACCACTGAGTGAGTCAGCGAATTGTAATTTCCCTCTCAAAGCTTTTGTTTATCTGATGCACTTTTTGCAGCAATCATTGCTGCCAGCACCTTTACGTAACTTACGCTAAAGTTGTAACCGGTTACTTGACATGACTGGTTTGTTACATGCATCTTGAAAACAGTTGAGTAACGGAGAGTGAGTTGAGTAACCGCCCTGTGCAAAGTGAGATTTAGGGCCCCAAGCCTATTTTACAAAGGATTGCGTACTTTGTGTCAATCAGGCTTTGGGCCCCCTGGAGTTCCTGCCGCCCTCCACGATGTAGGGGTATACGTTACGCCACTGCTTGACAACTGATTCCATTTCAAAACATGTAATTCTCTGGAAGATATTAGTGGTGACATATACATGGTATTTTCCTTAGAAAACTGTAACAAAAACAAATTGTAATAACTTAAAAAGTTAAACTTTTTGCTGGGATATTTGTCACGCAATAAAAATGAGTGGTATGACCAAAGTGTTGAAGTTCGTTGTCTGCAAAACTTTAACATTTTTCTATCGTATAATACAAAAATTTCGAACTAATCAAATTGTTATTAGTAATTCCATTCTTTTTCATTTTTATGTAAATTAATGCAAATGGTGACGGAAAACACATTTGTAGAATGAACAATTCTATTGATAAAGAGTTGATTGTACAGAAATTATTAAAATAAGAAAAAATATAAATATTTCTTAATTTTTAAGTCATATTATAATGAAATGTTGATAACACTACTATTTTGATTAAATTAAAACTCTTTTGCATCGCAAAAAAATGATAAATTGCTTAGTTTTCATAAGATAGGCAGACACAATTGTTATTGTATTTGATAACTATTTTTAATTTTTTCTTCTTTTTAGCTTTTGTAGTCTATTATCTGTTTGATAATAATTTCATGTGCTAAGGTCATGTAACCGAGCATACTTTTCTAGAACAAATACTTAATATAATGATAATTAAAAAGTTATTGATTATTTCTTAAGGAAATTTAATTTCTAAAATATGAATGGCAACTCTTTTTAAATGCTTGCAATAGTGCATTCTTCATACTTTGAAAATATCAATTCAATAAATTTTGTTATTTTTGCTTGTGTTTTGTTTGTTAGTTTTGCTATTTTGTAATGTTTGTTTGTGATCAAGAAAAAGGGGGAAAAGCTTGTTTTGTTGATATAACACAGTTGAACTATGTTTCAAATCATAAGAGCTATAGGAGTGTTTCAAATTTTATAATGTAATGTAAACTAAATAAAAAAAAAATATTTTAAAAAATGTAATAAACATGCGTTTTTTACATATCTGTTAAGTGAAGCACACACACACAAAACACTTACTATCTTAGAATTTTAAATATTTTTTAACTAAATGGAAAAATAGCATTTATTATTACATACAGTCGAACCTCCACATTACGAACCTCTATACTGCGAATTTTTCTATATAGCGAACTTTTTTCTGGAACCAAGAACATTTCGCGATTTTCTTCGTAAAATTACCTCCCAATAGCGAAGTCTATTTTCTATATAATGAGCTTTTTCTCTTGTGATTACAATTTTTTTCTCCTTATTTTTAAAGTATTTCTAGACATTTCAAGTTTTTCTCTTTTTTAACTCATTTTATGGTGGTCATAAATCTTGAACTGTTTTATTAGGTGCCTAACTCACCGACAGCAATACAATTCTGGACGTTTCATCCAAGAAGTGCAACCTTTAACCCCCATTATCCAATTCACTGGAAACATCTTCGATTTCCTCTTTCATCCTCACTGGAGTTATCACGTGTCCCCGTGTCCTCGAACTAGTCTCCGTTTATTTGTAGTGTTGATCAGCGGTATTGGTAACTTCGTTTCTTGTGGCTCGAAAATGTCAAAACGTAAGTGCTTGAGCATCAATGAGAAAAATTTAATTCTACAGGAAATGGATAAAAGCGTCAAGGAACTTTCCTTGCAGTTTTTCTTTCTTTATTTTCTTTTTGATAGGTAAGTTATATAAAATAAATACTATATATTAATTTACAAAAATGTGTGAATAATAACTTTTTTTTAATATATTGTGTGTATGAGTTTAAAATTTGTATTATGTGGTTTATAAGGAAAATTGAAAGATGAACCTCTATATAACGAATTTTTCATATAACCAGGGGCGGCTCTAGGTCCAGACAAACCGGAGCCTTGTCCGGGGTGGCAAATTTTAAGGGCGGCATTTTGATCGAATTTGAGAATTTTTTTTTTTTGTTACAATATTTTTTATATATTTTCTGAAATATTATTGGGTGGGAATTTGGTATATTATTTAACATATCTTATTTCCTTATTTTGCTCTCTATATGTTTAATGCGAGTTTTCTTTACTGTTGAAACTTGAAGGGTTCGAGGCGGGAGTATATGTTAAATCATAAAATTTGAAATGTTTACACATCTTTAGCTAGTAACTTTCTTCCCAGCCCGGAGTGAAGTCCCAACGGACATTTCTTTCACCCATACGATGTCCGGTGCCAGCTATCCAAAAGGGGACAAGGGTAATTAGAATTTTTGGTAGAAAGAGAGACACGTGAGATATTTTATATTAGTCTCGAGTGTAATTACTATAAGTTAAAATAAAAACTTGTGATCCTCACCATCAGTAGACTCTTTTTCGAAGAAATTGACCTGCTGAAATGGGCGATTCCTTCTCTTACATTTTACTCGTTTCAAATAATAACAGATAATTTTGTTCTTAATTTCGAATTATTTTGAACCTTTTAAGACTGAAAATAATATATATAGTTGTTAAGCTGCCTTTTTGGTTGCAAAAATTATTCTAGTTTTATAGATGTGTATCTATGTGAACAATTCATCTTTCTTAGTAACAACTTTTTGCTTTAGAGATAGAAGGGCGGCATTTTTCTATTTTGTCTGGAGCGGCAAAACTACTAGAGCCGGTCCTGATATAACGAACTTTTTTGGAGGGATTTTGCGACTTCGTTATATAGAGGTCCGACTGTATTTTCTATGTAGAATTTCTTACGCGTTTAATACTGTTTTGAATTTTTCTATACTTAGAAATTTTAAAACAGCTTAAAGCTCGTATCACTTATATAAAAATTAGGCTTAGAAAGTTATAGGTAGATTTTTTTTTTTAAAAAAAAAATGCAATAATTATACTTTTTATGTTATGTTAAACAACATTGAAAATTTATTTATTCATGAAATCCTAGTTATGAGTGATTTTCAGTACAAATCTCGCGGTAAAAAGACGTTTGTATGGCTCCTGAGTCAGACCACACCTTCATTTATATGAGGTATTATAGTCTTATACAGTGGACCACAAAAGTGTTCATACACTTGCAATTTCTTATAAAATTTAATGTTTTCGACTAATAAAAATTAATATATTGTAATTTTTTATGGTATTTGAAACTTATTCTTAATGGGAATGACATAATTAATTTTTTAAAAATATTATAACTATTTTTAAAAAAAATTAGTAATCAAAAAGTTACTAAAAATTACGCCACAAAAGTCTTCGTACACTTAACAAAAATTTCAACAGCTTTAAATATTGTATTTCTTTCTTAATTTAGTACTTAGTAGGATACCTTTTAGTGTCCACAACAACTTTTAAGCGTCTTGGTATAGATTTAATTAGTTTTTTGTAATTTCTGCATCGATTTTCCTCCATTCTTCTGTGATTATTGTTTTTACTTCACATTTTGTGTTTATTTGTCATATTTTCTTTTTTTTAAAATCAAATTCTCACCAAATACGTTTTTAACGGGGCTAAAAAAAGGGTGACTGAGGAGGTGTTTTCAAAATTTTTAAAACCCAGTTATTGAGACACCAGTGGCGTACAATGAGAGTGCAGTTCACTTGGCGTCAACCTGTTAAAATTAAGTAGTCTCCCAAAATCCAAATTTCCGGGGGGATAATTTAAAATTTCTCTTTAAAATAATTAAATAGAGTCATGAAACAATACCATGAAAAAAAACCAAAATTACTTAATTCTGAAAGGAATTTACACCCCCCCCTTAGGGGAAAATTTTACTTTCCCTGCTGAAGCATGGAAGTGGAAAAGGGGTTTTTCCCCCATAAACCCTGGGATTAAACTCCCTTTTTTTTTCCATTTACGAGCTATTACAGTCCCATCGGAAAAAAAATGTTGAATTGTCTGCCATACCAATCAATTTGCTGTCAATTTTGAATTTTCTGAAATTTAAATTTCCCAAAGAATCTAGTTGGACAATAAAACATGGAGGTTGAAGTGTTCTTGGGGGGTGAAATGGGCCCACAGAATTAAAATTGGTTTTTTTGTTGATATTGTGAATCGAGTCTTTTTAAAAAAAAAAAATACCCCCCAAATTTGATTTTGGGAAACATTTTTTTTAACGGATAATAAACAAGCGCACTGCCCCAAAAACCCCCTTGGTGTTCATGGCCCCAAATTTGCCCTCCTCAATCATTTTATTTAGCCCAGCTAATTTGGAATTTTTGATGAAAAAAAGAAAACACGACAGAAAACGCATAAAAGTAAAACAAAATCAAAAGAAGGGGGAAAACCGATGGGGAAAAAAACCGATTAAATCTTCCCAAAGAGCAAAAGTTGTTGTGGCCCTGGTATCCTACAAAGTAAAATTAAAAAAAAATACAAAAAAAGCGGAAAAATTTTTTGTTGAAATTTTCGGCATAATTTTTTAGTAACTTTTATTTTAATTTTTTTAAAAATTTTATAATATTTTAAAAAAAATTTATGTCATTTTTAAGAACAAGTTTCAAATACCAAAAAAAATTACAATTAAATTTTATTTTATTAGTAAAAACTTTATAAAAAAGCAAGTTACAAACACTTTTTTGGCCCCCGTATTAAAATTTTAAATTTTCAAAATTTGGGAAAGAATAAAACTAAGAAAGTCCCTATATTTCGTAAATAGAAAAGAGTAAAAATAGAGAAAAGACTCTGCAATAAATAAATTTAAAAAAGTATTTAAATAACAACCAGTTTCCAGGGCATTAATGAAAATTTTAAAAAATTAGAGCAATAATATCTTCTTTTTTAAATGGGGCTGGGAAATTGGATTACCCTTCAAACCCAGTACATTCTCCGGGAGTTGATATCGCTGTTTAATGCGGCACCATATAGGTGGATACCAATTTCCACAAAGTAATTTTGACGCCCAGTTTCCTCTCCATAGGAAGGCACCTGAGGTCTGATGATGCGAAATTGTACTAAGAATTTCATTTTCCCGAGAGCACCCAAGCCAAACAGGCACTCTGGAGATCTATAACATAACTAATAATCAGACGCATAATCATACGACATGGAGGCTATTGATTTCTTGTATCATGAAAATCTACCGGCATGGGCCGGGGTCGAACCGCAGACTTGGGCTTGCAAGATCAGCGTCTAAATAACTACTCCTCCCAGGCGGCTAGCTGACTAATATTAAGCTCTTTAAAATGAAAGACGATTCAATTATTAACTTCATATTTCTGGTGTAGGCACTTAAAAGTATTACAAGAAATCTCATTTTACTTAAAACAGACTGAAGTCAAAGTCCAGGCAGTGTAAAATTAAATTCATATTATATACGGAATGTACAAATATATGAAAATCAGTATTGAAATTCAACCGTTCATATCAGTTTTGCAGTTCACGTCATTTCGCGCTGATAAATAAATAAATAAAATAGTAGCATTGATTGTAAACTATAAACAATACAGAAAGTCTTTAAGAACATATTAGTAGTTTGTGTCAGATATATTATTAAGTATTCTTCATTAATATTTTTAAGTTATAAAACCTATTTCGTTTTGGAATCTATTTTTGCATTCTTAATTAAGTATTTTAATGAATTAATTAAGAATATGAATCAATAAATCATCTTAAACGCATCATTTTTTAATATTGTATCAGGTAATTGGTAAATTAGGTAATTAGGTAAAAATTTCCAATTCCAATAGTGGTATGAATGATATGCAAAAAAGGTAGATTTCTTCATGGGTTTGATTTTTTAAATTACTTTCGGTCCGGGTTTATCATAAATTCAAAACTAAACCGAAAAAAAAAGTATTTAATAACTAGCTGAATTGGCCATTCTTCGCACGGGTTAAGTTTTAGAAACATAAAATTTAACTATTATAGCAATCATAATATTTTTTTAGCGAGGGTAAGACCCTGTGTAAAGTAGTTTAACCAAAAATTAAAAATATTTTTTTAAATGGTGTTCACATTATAAATAATTTTAAGCGAATTGCAATTAATGATTTAACAGAAAAATTTATTTCGAAATAAAAGAGAAAATTAACATGGAAGAAATAAAAATTACAATAGAAAAGTATTTGTAGTAGTAAACTTTGAGACCTCAAATTAGAATTCGAAAGAAACTCTGCTCATTAAAATCTCTTCATTTTTAATGTGTTACAGAGTTCCTTCTAAATTCTATAATTTATTATTTAAAATTTCCCTTCTAGTTCCGCTTTATTATCTGGAGTTCACTCTAAGCTCTTAATATGAGCCCAGCCGTGACCCTGATAAAAATTTGTTGTTCTTCAGGTTCGATAGCACCTGATAAGGATGATTCATGAATATTGTTGTAAAAGGATTGCAGAGACCTACGGAAATAGTTTTTGTGGGTAACTAAGTGATATGATAACAATGTTCTAGTATTTACTCGGTTTTGTACTAAAAAATGACTAACAGTGGCTTAACGTACACCCCAGTAACCCCGGCATCGTGAGGGGGAGAGGGACAGGATTCTGGGGGCCCAAAGCCTGACTGACGCCAAGTAAGTATTTAATCAATTTATAAAATATAAAAGGCAAAACCTGACTTTTACAGGGAGGGGGCTTAATATTCTTCGTTACGCCACTGAGGACTAAGTAGTTCATCTTTAAAAAATATCTATGGAAATTTTTATATAGCTATATATTTTAGAGAAAATTAATCATGCGTTTTATTTTGTGAAAGTCAATTTTAGAATATTGGCAAGTTAATAATGTTAACTGTATTTGAATGTTTAAGGCTTCCTTCACACCAAACGATTCCGAGTCTGTAGCGATCTTTCCAATTCACAGCGATTCTGAATGAACAGAGATTTGCCTTCACACCGCCACGGGTCAATCATTCTTCCATCAGTTGCTGTCGAACATGGATGCTGTTTTTAATGTTTTAAGATGATTCACGTTTCAAGCTATTAATTTAACAACTGTAACCTTATTCATTTATTTTCAAATTGAAATATATAAAACAAAAAATATAAGAACGGTTTTATTTATTTATTTTTATATTTTGCCTGTTAGTATCAAGTGTAATTATAGTCTGAAAAGTAGTAACAAATAATAAATATGTATTGTAACTATATTATAATGCAAACTTTTACAAATAATATATCTAATGTTTTTAAAAGGCATTTTTTTTCAAATGTTGTTACATACTATTGCTTTTGTAGCATATAACAACTATTTTTTTTTTTTTGATTATGTATCTAAAAATGGTTTGCTAATACATTAATGAATTAAAAATTTTACATGCCATTTACATTTTGTTTGTTTCGTATAACAAAATTTGAGATCTATGTAGTAATAAAATGGAATCTTTTTAAAAATTAAAATTATCGACAATATCGGTGTTTTATTTTATTTTAGCATTCTTATAAATATTTAATTTTTTTTCTCTCCCAAAATTAAATAAATTCTTATCAAATTAATCTCTGAAGCTATTTCAAACATCCTTCAGAATATTCCCTCCCCTCCCAAAAAAAAACACACATTTTGCTTTAAAGTATTAAAAAGTAAAGAATAAAGTTTTAAAATTTCTAAAATTGAATAAAATAATACAAGCAAAATTAATTTTATTATTTACGCAAGATTATCAGGAAAAATACAGCCTACCCCTCGGTGAAAAGAACTAGAGTTGTTTAAAAATGAAAAAATACTTTGAATACCAAAAATATAAGCCCCATCAGAAAAAACAAAACCTTTAACCCTAAAAAAAAATTTATTATCTTCAAAAACAAATCAGTTTTTTTAATAGAGCTTTATGTAAAAAAATATAGTAAAAAAAAACAATAAAAATAAACACTCATTTTTTGAATTCATTTTTTCTTTAAAAAATAGCTTCCGGCAAATGAGGGAACAAAATTTTTTTGCGAATCACGCGTAAGTCAGAATGAGGCGGATTGAACCGGTTTCTTGGTGGAATGGGGGAAGGGGAATTTTGACTTATTTGAGGGGGGAATTACGAAACCGAATCCTGGTCGATCAGAAAAGTTTAGGGAGAATAATCGGAGTCGTTTGATCTAAAGGGAACACACGACGATACGGTTACTGTTCAGATGTTTTCAAGAATCAGGAGTTTTTTTCCACCTTTTGTTAAAACAAAAAAAATTTTTTTAATGACCATAATCTTATTAATGACGAATTTATATGATCTTATTTTCGATTCCAATTCCTGTGTTTGGTGGCAAATGCCCCCCGTCTGACTAGCCCGGAAACGGGGCCTGAAATTCATCGTAAAAGAGCCTGTCGTTGGCCTAGTCCTTGGCCCCATACAGGTGACAGTAGAAAGTCAAAACCCCCAAAGAATTGATAGATGGCGACCCACCTATCTCCCCTTTAAACCCGGGGGACTGGGGGGGAAATTTTCTCCAGTCCCCTGCATAATTTTTCAGCTCACAAGATTTTTGGGCCCCACGATTTAACGAGCACGTACCCGTTTTATGGAGGTATTTGGGGCATCGACACGAACCGGGCCTCAGTCGGGAGTCCGATGCTCAAAACCACCAAAACCCCACCCCCCTCTTTACTGTAAACATATTGTCCTCACAAAGTGCCTTCTTGTTGACCCTTTTCTTTTTCTTTTCAATTATGTTTAATTTAAATTCCTTTTTTCGAATGCTATATTTCTATTTTGAGAATGAAAAATCGACTGTAAAATAGAAAAGAATAAAATAATGTAACACTAATTGTTAAATAAATATAATTACTATAATCGTAAACACATCCCCCTTCACTCCAGATATTCATTAGTTAAAAAATAGGAATAATTAATTTTGATAGCCTTGGAGAAAATATCTGTTCGCAAAACAGCTTTTACTTCAGAATAATCGTTTAATATACCGAATGATCACACACACACACACACACTGTATATATTTCTAAACATTCAACTGCTTAAAACTTCTTTTTGCAAATTTTTTGATACTATAGTTGATTTTAACAATTAGCTGCAGTTGTCAATTTTTTAATAAAATTAAATGATCAAGATTTAATAAAATTAGTTGATCAAGATGGATGGCACATTTATTCCTCAATAATTATTTATATAAAAATTATTTGTATGTTCAGTTCATAATATAATATAATATTTTATTGATTAAGATTTCTATTAGTACGTTTCTATACTTTCCTTATGGAGGTGTACTTACATTTTTCTTTTATTTATATTTTAAATCGTTTTTTAAAATTTTATTTTTTTCTAAAAAAACATAATTTAGAAGGAAGATAAAATAACAAAAAAAATTTATTCCTGACTCTCATTAAAATATAATATCTGAAATAAAAAAAATTAAGAAATTCGTATTAAATATAATGCCCATCAAAATCTAAAATTAATGATGAATTGAAATCTAATTTTAAACTGAAATTTAATAATCTATTTCCAATGTACGAATAACAAAATTAATGTGTTAGAAGATACAATTAACTTTTGATGGATGACAAAAATAAAATAAGTAGTTAGTTAAAAAGTGGCAAGTAATTAAGTAGTAAGTTAAATAGTGCATATGCAATTCTCATTTGATTTATTCAAGGTTGTCTTCGGCAAATGTACTGCAGCCTAAATTAAAATGAAAATTTTCAATAGAAAATGTCTCAATTTTAAAAAATTAGCATTTTAATTATATCCTTTTAAAAGGATAGTTCTTTTAAAAAAACCCCAAAAAATTCCCTAAATAATTAATTTTTTTTTTAAAATTGAAAGAGATAATGCATTTAGCATGATAGAATAAAA
>BMAV01015890.1:0-52354 GCA_019973955.1 Trichonephila inaurata madagascariensis
ATTTTATAAGGGCATTAAAGTTACACAGTTTAAAAAAATGCTTCAAAAAATAGCATTATAGATATTTAAATATAAGTAATTACATAATCATACAGAAAAAATAATCCTACTTTTTCAACACATGTATTATTTTGAAATTTTACAACTGTAGTATAGTGTAACATATTATGTTAACATTATATATCTCTTTCGTTATGTATGTATATATAAAAGGTGTTGCTGAAGTCTACCGTCAAATTCAAAGCGGGCAAAGTAGGCAGCATGGGAACGACAAAACACCATAAAAAATGGGGTCGTAAATCAAGTTTATTCGGCGAAAATCACGATAGTAAAAGCAGTCGGGGGACCTATGAACCAGATAATGGTAGTAACCAAACGATAGTTTGGATTGCGAGTGCAATGGTAGTGTTAAGAAAACGTGCACGTATACAAGTTTCCCAATGCCCCTCGGAATTTCTGTAGGAAGTACCGGCCATAGCTCACTACAAACTGTGGTTCATGCATGATGATATGCACCAGCACATTTTTGGTTTGTGGTGCGTAACCACGTCCATGTTACATATCCCGGGAGGTGAATTGGTCGTCTCAACCTGTTGCTTGGCCTCCACATTCCCTGGACATCGGTCCCTTGATCTGCTTCTTCAACCACCTGAAATCTCTTGTGTATGACACGGTAGAAGCTACAGTGGAGGATCTTAGGTCACGGATAGGCTTTGCTTCAGCTAATATCACCATCTCAGCAGATTAGCTTGAACGCGTCCTATAATCCTTTGTCCGTTGGTGTCGATTTGCGCGGCCCAAGCGGTGGAAAACTTCTGATTATTCCTGTGACAATCACTTGTTGTTGCATTTTCTGACGCTTAGCTGTGATGCATTGTTCGTAATGTAAACATGCTTTATGTCTAATAAAAGTGTTTATTTCTTATTGTCCCTTTTCATTCCATTAGACATCACATTCTTCATAACTGTTACTGCGAATTACTCTGACTAAACGTTGTTTGTGATCTCATGTGCTATGGTGACTTGTCATCCCCATGTTGCGCACTGTAGTCCCTCTGAATTGGTAGGTCAAATTCAGCAAATCTCTGTGTATACCGGATGGTTATAATTAAAGTTACACTATTCAGAGACCTGTAGAACCTGTTCTGCTTATCGGATTTTAAGGAAACTTGGAATTTGTGCTATATGGACCATGGTGAAAAGATTTCTGCAATAAAAAAAATTAGTACAAATTTTGACCACCAGGTGGCTTTATCGAATATTCCTTACGCCAATCCGTAAAAGCTCTAGCGTGCGTTTCATTCAGCGTGCGTTCATTCAGCGTGCGTTTGTCAACGTTAATCATGCCCTTACAACAACAACAACAACAAAAAATCGAGCTTTTCTGATAAAACAATTTTATCAGAGTGAAGCTGCTGTGGGTGAATATCGTCATTTTAAAGATCTTCAAAATTACCCCAAATCGAGGATTGATTTGAGGATGATCATGAAATTTGAAAATACTGTAAATTAACCTACTACAGTGATTGAAAGAACCTCCAGTTCCATCTACTCTTCAGCAAATGTCTGATCAGTGCCAAGCGAGTTGGTGATGACCCGTGTATTGTGATCTTGAGGTTTAATCACGGGGATCTTATACGGATAATATTTTAAAATATATCGCAGAATATTTCGTACTACCGACCATCTAACTCACCCCCCGTTAAGATCCTTTTTCCCAAGGGAAAAAATAAACCCTAAGGTTTTTCTCCAACACAGCAGACCTGGACAGTTTCAGTCCCAACCGGTTTCCGTCCTCCCGGGCAGCACACCTAAACAAATCTGAAGTCTCTTCTAAATTTGTTGATTTTTCCTCAAATCAACCCTTTTGATATGAGATTTTTTTTGGGACCCTTTTAAACGACGATATTCTCGCAGAGCAACTAAGCGGTTGTTATTGTTCTGGTAAAACAGTTTTACCAGTAAAGGTGTGTGTGTGTGTGTGTGTGTGTGTGTGTGTGTGTGTGTGTGTGTGTGTTTTGGTGGTGTGTGTGTGTGTGTGTGTGTGTGTGTGTGTGTGTGTGTGTGTGTGTGTGTGTGTGTGTGTGTGTGTGTGTGTGTGTGTGTGTGTGTGTGTGTGTGTGTGTGTGGGGTGTGTGTGTGTGTGTGTGTGTGTGTGTTTTTTTTTTTTTAAGGGGCATTATTAACGAAGTTTTCCCGGTTGAATTTTTATTTGGCTATGACTGCAAGTTTATATAGAGATTTTACGGATCTGCGTGAGGAATATTCAATAAAAACCACCTGGTAGTCAACATTTGTGCTATTTTTTATTGCAGAAATCTGTTCCGCATGATCCATATAGCATATATTCCAAGTTTCATCAACATTCGATAAGCAGAACAGGTTCTACAGACCTCTGAATAGTGTAACTTTTATTATAACCACATGGTACATATATGATCCCTAATCCTGTAACATAATTATTTTTAAAGATAATATTTAGTTTCTTATATTGAAAAATGTGTTTTATTGAATTTATTTTATATATACCCTAAATTAACTTCCGCATTTCCGTTAAGAAAAATAAATATCTTAAAACCATAAAACCACCTTAACTTCATAAAATTATTTTAACTATGATAAAAACTCTATATAGAGCATAACTTTCTGCGAATTTTCAATCATAGATTTCTGATAAAATTTAATCAGCAATATTTATAATATACTGGCTTCTTCTTCTGGTTTCAAAAGATAAAGAATATTTTTTTATTTTTTATTTTTTAAACCCTTTGGGTTAAGAGAAGCAATCTTACTTCAATCTATATGATATCAAAGGGAAAAGACAGTAAAAAGAAAGAAAAAGGATTAGCAAAAAATGTTTAAAATAAATTTATATCTAGCCAAGCAATTTTCCCTCAGGAAATAATTTTTTCTTTATTCTCTTTTATTTTTTATCCCAAAACCCCCTTTTTAACTTTGATATACTCGTACTTTAATCCTTTTTTCAATGTTATACTTTAACATTCAATATATATATATATATATGTATATATATAATAGTATTATAATAAATAAAATTACTTATACTAACCATAATAATAAAGACACATTTGCAATAACTGGAGGCCTAAGAATTTATAACTTTAAACCTAAATTCAAAAAATTTTTTTTTAAAAACCATTTAATAAAAATTTTTTTCCCCCCCTTGTTCGAAACTAAAAAAAGCATCAAGTTTTCACTTTAAGTGCATATTTATAAAAAAAAAGTAAAGGTAAAAGTTATTAAATCCACTGCCGTGGGAAAAGTACCCCTAACATTTTTCACAGAATCTATTCCATTCCTTCTTACACAATTTTTTTAAAATTTACCCCGTTATTTTTTTTAAAAATTTTTGGGTTTTTTCATATTTGTTTCTTTTAAAACCCGTTTTTCCCCTTTTTATTATTATTGTTCTTCTTTTTTCCAACTTTTGGAAATTTAACCTAAAAAGTTATTAATTATACAGTATGTCCCTCCAAAAATCCCTCCCCTGATTTTAACCTTTAGAATGGTTTTGCCATATTCATAAAAAGGGGTCTAAGATAAAAAGCCCTGCTTTAAAGAATAAAACCAAGCATGGTGCCACCGGGGGGGTTTAAAATTTTGGAGTTAAGCCCCCCATCCCCGGGAAAAAGGCGATGATAGGGGGAAAAAAAGGGAAAAAAAGGTTTTGAGACCCCATTGAGTTTGGGCCCAAACCCCATGGAAATTAAAACGAAGAGGTTTTTGCCGACATTTTTTTCCAACCCCGTTTTATTGATCACACCCTTTGGTTTTATTTATTTATCTTGGTGAAATTTTTAATCGTTTAAAATACATTTTAAAACCCCTTTAATGGAGCTGAAATTTTTTTATAAGGATTATTTTAAGACAATAATAATTTAACTATAATTAATAAAAAAAATTTTTTTAAATTTATTAAAACTAATTATTTAAAAAAATTCCCAAAAACACAAAAACCACGTTGGGCATCATATTTAGCAACCCCTTTTTTTAAATTTTGTCAAAAAAATTTTAAAAGGTTTTTTTGGTTTAAAACCCTTTAGTTGGTTTAAAATTTTTTATACACGATTGTTTTTTCAATGAACTTTAATGGTAATTAATAAAAAATTACCACTTTTAAAGTTGTGATTCTATCATATGTATACAAATTTTTTTATATTAATTGTAACTATTTAATAAAAAATTGTTTAAAAAAAAAAATTTTTTTTTGATCTTGGGGAGGAATTCACTTTAAAAAAGATTACATGTTTTTCGATTTTCCGACATTGTGGCGTGAGAAAAACGATCTGAGAAAGAAAGAAAAAACAATTAGTTGCAACAATGTATCTTTGTTTGAAATGTTCAAACTTCTCAGCGTCAGCTGCAGTGCATATTTGGATGCTCATTTGAATGTCACGGGGGTTTTAGATCCCAAAGTGGAACAAGTGTAAAAATTTGGTCCTTTTGGGCCCTGCTGTTTATTGGGTGCACCCTTTTGTTTTTTTCCAGTACCCCGCCAGGAAAAGTCCAGAGGATTCAGATCAGGTGACAGCGTCAGCTGCAATGCATTTTTCCCTTTTAAGCCCTTGGAGAATTGCGCCCGTTGGCACAAGTGTTGGAATGTTCCTTGGCCCCGCAATGAGAAGTGTAGCATCCCCTGTTTTTTTCCGACCGAGGAAGCAGTCAAGTGGATTTAGATCAGGTGAATGTGGAAACCAATCCTCGACACCACCATACCCAATTATTTGGCTAACATAACGTACCTCTTGCTCACAAGGCATTTCCATTAAAACAGTACCTCGTCAATGAATTCGGGAACCATATAATAGCTTATTATGAAGGTATCGAAAATTGGCCTAAACGTTCCCCTGATCTGACTCCCCGGCACTTTTTTCCTTTGGAGATATCTGGAGTAGCATTTGCATTTGATCTCTTCCACAAACATTGCATCGCATTACGGAGTCCTGTGCCAATGTGTCATGTTGTATGCTCCAATTTGGCATTCAAATGAGGATAAAGGTATATTGATATTACCAATTGCTTTTTTTTTTTCTTTCTCAGATCGTTTTTTTCAAGTTACTAGATAGAAAATCATGAAAAAAAAATGCATGGTTTAACAGTTTTTTACGCAAAAATCCCAAAAATGTAAACCATTTTTTTTTCCCACGTTTGTTTAAATAGGGAAAAGTACGTTTTAACCCAGCAGTTTCCAGGGACCACCCTACGGATTTTTTCGGTAGTACGGGTTTTTAACCGGGAACAAGCGCTAACGTCACCCAGGCTCACGAAATTGTTAACTCTGGGAAAGCTGTTTTAAGTTATTTGTTTTGTCTGGATTCCAGCGCAACCACTTTTGTTCCAAAATAATTTCTATGAACATGCTACGTTTTTACCTTGTAAAAAACTTACTGGTTTTGATTGTTGTGTTGTACAAATTATTAAGGTTCATAAATGGAAATGAACAGAGTATAAAGAAAGAAACGGGCATCTGTGTTTTCTATCGAATGAAATTGAAACCGATCAAGCAAGGATAACCCGGGAATAATCCATTAAGCAGATAGGAGAGGGAAATTTTGGAAAAGCGATGAACATGAAACGTCTGAGTTGAAAGTAAACTTTTCAAATGCACCAAAGAACTCCACAAGAAAAATATGCCGTGTGCCACAAGACACACCGCACCGTCAAAAAAACAGCAAAAAGCAACATGCATTTGAATCTTCAAAGGGACAAAAAACAAAACATTTTGAAAAAATATGACAGTTTTTCGCAAATAACATTCTTAAATTTGATCGAAAATTGCCATTTTACCTTTATTCAAGTCACGCACATTTGAAACTTCTGGTTGTTTGATTGATATTTTTTCAAATTATCAAACAGAAAGAAAAATCCCAGCGGGAAAAATTTTCTTTAAATTATTCACTGGGAATTCGAACGTGCAATAAAAAAAATTTATAAAGGATTAGGGACTAGTCACCCCCGAGCATTAACGTTTGTATCAAAGAGTGCCTGTTTCCCGGTTTAACTATTCCCACACCACTATTTTACCACAATAAAGAAGCATTTGAAATTTAAAAAGATTGTAGGAAAATAATGGGAAATTTATATATATATATATATATATATTATATATATAATGTAAAAATAGGACAATTTTTAAAATTTTTTTCCAAATTTTTTTATCTTTTTTATACATCCCAAAGTATTTTTAATTAGGTTAGAGTTAAAATGAACACCAAAAAAAATTAACATCTTTTTTACATTCAACGTAGAGATGTTTGATTTAAAGAAATATCAAAAATCTTGCCTAATGACTCAAAATTTTAAACATGTTACATTGTTTCGTGAAAAAAAAGTAATTAATGAATAACCAAATTTAAAAGAGTAAAAAAAAATAAAATTTTTATGTACCAATATTTACAAAAATTTCCCATTCACCCTTTAAATTTCATCACCGAAAAATTTTTACATCCAAAATGTTTAAAAGAAGGTTTTAATTGAAAAAAAGCATTAGTGTTTGATTAATGCTTTTCCTGTCTTGAAATTAATATCCTGCTTGGTTGTAGATAAAAAATGCTTAAATTTACATTTTTGTTCTAATTGTTTTTGTTTTTTTTAATTAGACTCGGGCTGGAATAAGAAATTTTTAAATTTGGATTGAAAATAAAAAAAAAGCGGGGGTTTTAAAAACAAATTTTGCTTGATTCATTTTTTACTTAAAAAAAAAGACGAAATTCTAACCGATTCTTGAAATTATTATACTTCTTAATTTAATTTGGATAAATACTAAGATTGAAAGTATATATATGTAAACATTCAGCGACCCAGTAACGAGAACTGTGGAATCTCAATTTTTAATTAAATGCATGGGATTTTTTCTTTTTAGGAAGAAAGCTAGAACAACGTGCTACCTGCCTGACTTAGTTTTTGATTCCGAAAAAGGGGGGTTGGACACCCCCCGCAATCTAAAGCTGCACCTTGGTTTTGGTTGTGAAAAATGCGGGACTGGAAGATGGGACCAATGGGGTGACTGATAAGAAGAGATGTTATGGCAGCTTGTGTTGGGGCTTTTTATTGGTTAATGCGAGGGAGCTTTGGTCTGCACAGCCCTTCTCAGAGAAAAAGTATTTAACTATTGAGATAAGTAATCTGGGAGAGCAGAAAAACTGAAAGATATTTAAAATTTAAGAAAAATAAATTTTCTAACAAGGCAAAAAAAATATGTTTTGGTTTATCGAAATTAAGGGCTTTTAAAAACAGGGGGAATATGAAGTAACTTGATTTTTTTACTAAACCAGATAAAAATTTTTTTGTTCTAAGAGTTGAAATATTTCTAAAACATTATTTTTCAGTGTGGAAAATTTTCAGTTCTCACTTTTCCTTCGTTTTATTTTCATTGTCCGTTATTACTGGGAGGTTTGTTGGGGAGGTATCCGCTAACAATGTTGTTCAAAAGGGGTACCTTTTTTAGGGTTTGGGGAATGTTGGGCATTTGGTATAACATGCCGTGAGTGAGTGAGTGAATATTAATGTCGCACTGTTCAGTTACACGAGGGCTTTTGGTGACGGAATACGTAATTTTGAACCATGGTTAAGTGACGTAGATGACACCTGAGCAGGCACCTCCTCCCCTAACTACCACATCACACCAACGGGAGGTTTGAGCTTTCGACAGATTTAACGTGAATCGCTCCCCTACACGGTGGGGCTTTAGTGGTACTGGGTTTGAACTCGTGACAAGGCTAGACACGATCCAATACTTTCATAGGGTAACGATATTTAAATAGGGAAAGTCATAAGAGATAGTGAACAGGCAAATTTCTTAAATTCCATGATTTACGGTGTTTTTAAGGACTTTAAGAGTCTAAACAGAGTCTTCTAGACAGAGACAGTATTAAGTCTACAAGGAAGCTAATTGGCTGAAGGGAAAAGATGGGGAAATATTTTACCATCTTCAGCACAAATAAGTTATTAGGTTTTACGCTAAAAATACGCATAACATGACTGTGTTAGCCATTTTACGATATTATATGACTATACATTAATTTTAAGCTATTGATATCTAAATCCTAGCATTAAACTTTCGGTTTTATTCGAAAACATTCTTATAGCCTTCGCCCCTTTATTTAAAACAAACATAACTTAAATTTCTAAAACGAAAGTATATTTATCCCTTAAACCCCCGTTAACCCCTTTGAGAGTCGATTTCTGCAAAACCATTTATTAAAATTGGTTGGATTACCGATTGCGGAAAATTTTTTTGTCTGTAATCGATATTTAAAGTATACTCTACATATTAAAATACTTATGGGCATGAGTATTAATGCCCATAAGTATTTTAATAGATTTGTTTCTTTGATAACGTTTTTCTGTAGTATTCTTAGGAGTATATATAAATATATATGTGTAGTAATTCCCTCTAGTAATTCTTTGGTTCAAGACTAACTCGTTAATTTTAATCGTAATCGCGCGCGAATAGTGACATCGCGTCTTCAACTCGCTCCCATCCGTCTCTAACTAATCGTGGTTCCTGTTAGAAAGGAGTCACGTGACATTAACATCAAGTATATAAAGCTAAAGTTTTTTGTACTCATTTTCTTTGTCTGCTCATATTCTCCATGTAATCCTCCTTGCCTGCCTTCACCTGTTTGCTTTTTTGTTTCAGATGTTAGGTTTTATGTGTAATGTTTGAAATGTCCTACTACAAGAAATAATAAAAAGTATCAAGTCTCCTCAAGTATTCCATGACAACACAAGCATAATATTTAAAAATCAAGAAAAAATCTGCTCGGTGTGTGTGTGTGTGCATAAGGTATATTTCATATATCTTTATATATAAAATTCTTCTGTGAGTGCGTATGTGACTGAACTCCCCCTAAGCATCTGGCACGATTTTGATGACATTTTTTGTGTGGGTTTAAGAGGACTCAAGAGAATGGTTTAGATTTACATTCGGTCCGATATTAGCAATGAGTTTAAAAAAAAATATTAATAAAAAATCTTAAAACACTTAGTTGTTTAACCCATGTGTGTTGTTTATTTCGCTAATGCGCGGCAAGAAAAAAAAAAGAAACAGGGGAAAATTTTGTTTATCGAACGGAAATTACATGTTGCGTGTCCGAAGGGATGGCAAACTATCCCATTTGTTTATTTATACCTCTCAAGGATTAACCAAAAATATTGTGAATTAATTCGCATTATGAAAAATTTATTTATTGATCATTAAAAAAATATATGTTATGAAAATAACTCGAGTTTTATCTTTTTTATCATCAAATTAAAACAAGTTTAAGAGTTTCTATTCAGAATAGCTTCTATAATATTCAACTTAGTTCATAGTATACACTTATTAACACGCAATCGATAGGTCGAATTGTGGTAACTGAGCATGTGATGACGCCCGGTATTGTAATAATTTTTTTTTATAAAAATGTTTATCAAAATGGTATTAATTATATCAATATTCATCAACTTATTCAAAAAAGTTTGAAATTTTTGGATTAAAGACGTGTGTACAGGACAACGCCTGTCGTGCCTCTAGTGCATACACACTGCTAGCCACCGTAAATGTCAGCATGCAAATAACATGAAGCATGCAAATAACATGAAATTTACTACATGCATTAGCGGAGTTGAGATATGCAAATAATTAGAATTTCAGCTCAGACACACATCACCCACCCCTGTAGAGCCAAGTCAAAGCGCTATTTAAGGTTTAGAGATCTCGACGATTTCAAGTTAGGCAATTGTGTTTTTCTTGTGTTTTTTTCAAAAAACGATCAGTTATGTCTGGTAGAAAACAGCGATCAGCTTTTAATTAAGTATCCGAGTTCGACAGAGGAAGGATAGGGGCCTACCGAGATTGTGGATTATCTTTCAGGGAATTCGGTAGTCGTGTTGGACGAAACCAAACAACTGTAATGCGGATATGTGACCGTAGGATGCCGGTGGGTACGACGGACCGACGTGATCGATCGCATCCACCTCAGTGCACCACTTCACGTGAGGACAGGCAAATTGTGCGCATGGCAGTGATGGATCACTCAGTCACATTACGAACCATAACACAGCACATTGAGTCTGTAACGCATCATTCAGTGTCTATGCGTACCATTTAACGCCGTTTAAAGCAGAGTGGTCTGTCCGCAAGACGTCCATTGCTTGGTCTACCCTTGACGCAGAACCACAGACGTCTCCACCGCCAATGGTGCGATGAAAGTAGGATGCGGGTGGCAGAATGGAATGAAATTGTGTTTACTGACGAGTCACGCATCTGTCTGCAACACCACGATGGTCGGATTCGAGTCTGGAGACACCGTGGAGAGAGGATGCTGAACAGCTGCGTTATGCACCGCCACACTCGTCCTACACCGGGTATTATGGTGTGGAGCGGTATTGGATATCACTCTCGCACTCCTTTAGTACGCATTGCCGGTACTTTAAACAGCCAGCGCTACATCTCCGAGGTGTTGGAGCCAGTTGTTCTTCCTTACCCTTAAGGCTTGGCCACGGCCATATTTCAAAGGATAATGCGCGACCACACGTGGCACGCATTGTCCAAGGGGTCTTCGTCAATCACCAGGTTAAATTGCTTTCCTGGCCGTCTCGCTCTTCGGATCTTTTGCCGATAGCAAACATGTGGTCCATGGTTGCTCAACGATTGACCCAGATTACACCCCCAACTGCCACACCAGATCAACTTTGGCATCGTATGGAAGCTGCTTGGTCTGTTACCCCAGAACACACCCAAAGCTTTTTTGAATCAATGCCGAGGCGTGTGCAGCGGTGATCTCAACAATGGAGGCTACTCTGGCTACTGATTCTGGCTGGAACCACACTTCTGAAGTTTTAAAAATTAATCATTTGATACATGGTCAACATGTAATCTACAAAATAAATTTTGTTGTGCTATCTCTTGTCTTTCTTGGTGTTGTATTTACGGTGGCCAGAAGGTTACATATAACTTCTCATGTACATCTAACACCATTTACATAACTTCTCTTTATTCAAAATAACTTACAAATCTAATTTTTTTGCAACTGAATGTATGATATTGAATCTAATTTGAATACATTAATTAATTTTGAAGAAAATGCAAAATGTTTCTTCATATATTTCCAAATAAGATACTTTTTTTTCCAAAAGATACTTTTACTACTGACTTTATACAGGATAAAGCCGTTAATTTTTGAAAATTCAATAATTTCCGAAATAATGTAGGTAGAGATTTAAAAATTGACTCACATCCTTGAAGTAACATGATGTTATGTTGAAATCAAAAAAAAAGTCCAAGCAAATAATGTACGGCAGCAAAATATCAGGGGTCCCACATGAATCGTGTATAAAATGAGCTATATTAGTGCATGCAATTTAGACGAGTGGACTTAACCGCATTGTTAATGAAGTTGCATTATCGGAATGGAGAATCTGTTATTTCAGTTTTTGATCCCATCACCATAAGAAGGGTGTGAAAGATCATTTTAACACTTCATTTGGTGAGGATCGTGTGCTGAGCGTGCACTTCAATCATGTATGACCTCCCAGATCCCCAGACCTTAATCCGTGTGATTAATTGTTGTGAGGTTACCTGAAGGACCGCGATCGTCCGACCTCATTCGAGATGCTAAAAGACAACATTCAGCGGCAATTTCTCACCATACCAACAAATATGTTGTAAGGTTCCATTCTCAACATTGTCCCTTGACTACATGTATTGTTGATGAATGACAGCTGATATGGTAAACATTTGTTAGAAAGAGAATCGTTTATTGCTAAAAATCAATTGATATGCTAATATTTGCTTTAGTAATATAAAAGGCCATCTATCGACCATTTTTTGCATATTTTGTTTCAATAAAACCTTATGTTACTTCTAGCATTTGCGTCAATTCTTACCTATCTTCCTTCATTATTCCCTGGTGGCCGCGGTAGCCGAGTGGTATAGGTATCGGACCGTGGCTTGCCTTGTCACGAGTTCGAGCCCAGTACCACTAAAGACCCGCCGTGTAGGGCAGCGATGCACGTTAAATCTGTCGAGAGCTCAAACGTCCTCTCGTTGGTGTGGTAGTTAGGAGAGGGAGGTGCCAGCTCAGGTGTCGTCCACGTCACTTGAGCATGGTTCAAAATTACGTGGTCTGTCACCAAAAGCCCTCGTGTAGCTGAACAGTGCGGTGTCAATATTCAATCAATCAATCCATTATTCCCTGAATTATTCAATTTTCAAAAGTTAATGAACATGCGGGTCACACCTTGTATTTGGATACTTGTTGATCTTTTTTTTTTTTTTTGTACTGCGTTTATTTAACTTAGAACACCATAATTTTGTAATATCGTACTTAATTTAGAATAAAGCATGTTTTATCGTGTCAGCTACATATTTATCGCTTTTCTTTAAAAAATGTTATTTTTCTATTTAATTTTTGGAACATAATGCATGTTAAATAATCATCCGAATCAGAAGAAATGTTAGTGCTTTCTAAGTGTTTTATAAACGTATAAAAAAATTAAATTAGCTGCTTTTCAAACGTATGAAATTTAAGTATAATATGCAGATTAAAATTCATTTTTAATATTTTTTTGCATTTTTTGTCAATTACTACTTTCCTCCTACACATGCAGACATTGTAAATGAAGAACAGAAAAAATAACAGATTTTGAACATTTGTTACAAAAAAATAAATAATTAAAGTATTGTGTTGCGAAAGGAAAAAAATATATCACAGCAGCAAACAAGGTATTTTATTTTTTTTTCAAACATTCTTTCTGAATAATTAAAACATTTATTCATAACTATATCAGAAGAATGCTTATATTTTAGAATCGAAACTACAAGAGTGTATTATTTGTTTTTCGAATGTTATGAGTGTAATCGAAAAAGATACAGCAATACATTTTTCATTCGTTTACAAAAAAATTCGTCTTTGTTAATAGTTTTTAACTTTGTGGCAACTTTTGCAAAAAATTAAAATTACATTTTGAGATCAATATTTTTGTCAACTCCTAAAAAATTTAAATAATTGAATACAACAGTATTTTATGTACGCTTACATATAAGAATGGATGCAAAATATTTGCTCAAAAGTCTAGACAACGTAAAAACGTAAATAAAACAAAGAAACATTTAAACATTTTTTAAAGTTTATTACAATTTTGTTATCTTCATATCCTTTGATGAAAAATTCTCATAGTTCGAAAGATATGGTTAATAAAAATATTTGAACTGAACGTTTCTAATTGAATTGCAAAGGGTCATGTCAATTAACTTTTAATACAAATTAAATGGTTGAACAATACATATATGTTTATAAATATCATTTGTAATGTTAAATACTAGGCATCAATAAAATTTTTTTTTAAAAATTATTCTTATGGAATTTTAAAACCTGATACACGTGTGACTATAATTAAAGTTCCAAATTCAAAATGCAGTAAAAAAAACCCAAGCTCAGAATGTCTTCAAATTTGAACTAAACATTCTTGAAAAAGGGGGAAAACTGTATGGTAAAAGAAAAATAATTAAATTGGCATTTTCATATTTGCTTTTATGCGGTTTTGCCCCAAAGGAAAATTAAAAGCCGAATTTTTCCCATTCAATGGGGTGACTTCCCGTGGTAAATGGGTTTTTTTAATAAAGGCCTTATTACACAAAACGTATTTGGAACAATTTTCCTTGAAAGTAACCATCCGCCCAATTTCTACCAAGCCATAATAACGGCTCCAAACAATTTTTTCCCAGTGAGCTAAAAAAATTTCCCCCAAAAAAAAGTTTCTTGAAATTCCAGCCAATGAGGTTTTTTTTAGCTCCCTACAAAAACAAAATGGGGGTTGGTAGCTTCTGTTCGTCAAGCGCATCAAAAAAAGAGGGTATAGTTTTTTAATTGTGTATCATATTTTAAAAGAATGATGCTCAATTTCTGCTTAAACCGTCAACAAAACCGAGCGGAATAAAAAAGTGTGATGTTCGTTTTCGAAGAGAAAAATTGGCCAGTTTTTTTTCTATATGAAGATAGGCATATCTTTTTGTTTACGGCAACCCTTCCCCCTTTACAGATTCAAAAAATTGTCGAAAGCTGTTGTTCCAAATATGTGTGTGATGGGGCCTTAATAGTGCAGTAACTATTGAATGACTTGGAAGCCCTTTTTTTCCATCAAAGAACCAAACAATCATGCACGTTTAACATTACGGCGTTTTTTTTTCAATCATCCCAAAAACTGTCAATTCGATTCCAAAAAAAATATATGTAGCCAAACATTTTGAGTGCCGCTGGGGCAATCTATTGATATATTTTGAAATTTATTTTATTTTGCCATACTGGTTCCCCTCCCCCTTTTCCAGTATATTCATTTGAAATTTGAAGTTCTGACCAGTAGTTCTTTTTTATATATAAAGAACTTTAAATATAAACACCTTATATAAAACGAAATTACAACGGAATTGTTATATTCATCCAATCCCAAAGCTTTAAAATATATCACGCTTTCACAGCGCCCTCGAAAATACGAAATATTTTAAAACTCATTATCCATTTCTTCACAGCAGAAAGGTTCATAAAAATCCCTTTTTTCATTATCTTCCATACGCTACTTTTTTTTTCCATTACCAGTCTTTCTTATCTTAAGGTCAAATTACCTAATTAGCAACAGTTTTGAAAGGTTTTTGGCTTCGGAGATATTAGGGGCGTGTCACTCTAAATTAATGAGGTTAGGGGGTTCCATCTTCCATTTTTTTATGCATTCAGTGAGAGAAAAAATAAAAATTGTAAAAAAGGAGAAAAAAAAGGGATAAAAAAAATTTAATCGTTAATTTCTGGGGTAAGGATTTTTTTACATCAGTCGCATGCTATTTCTTTTTTTCCCCATCTTTTTTACAGTCTTCACATTGCAGTTTTTTTATAAAACTCCTTAATGGGTTCTTTAGGCTGAATAGGGTTACTCATAAATCTAAGAAAATCTCAAGCAAAAGCAGGATCAGAGAATTGAATGACATCTGAGAAAAAAAAATCTTTTTCACATTCACTTTTGAATGAAAAAGTGACATCCATATTAAAAAAAAAGGCTTCGTATATTAAAAATTATCTATTCATTTTAATTTGCATTAGTAGTTGAGAGAGTGTTTCTTTAGAGTAATTTGATTTTGAAGAAAAATGCGTTTATATCAGACAAGCGTTGAAATATGAAGATGGATTAAATCCAAGTCAAGCAACTACGAGTATATTCAGCGTTTTATTAAATAAAGGCCTAATAAATAGATTTTAGACTTCATAATGACTGTCTGTGTGTCAAAACCATTTTCAGAATTCCTTAAGATGTTTTTTATGCGTGTATAAACGACGTTTAAAATAAATAAGAATTTTCGTTCATAAGAAAATTGAAAAGACGAGAAAGAAGGTTTTTTTAGGAGATTTCTTTTTACATTAATAGTGTTTATAAAAAAAATATAAGGTGTCAGATACAAGAAATTAGAAACAAAAAAATTTTCACTAATCTCATTCTTTACCACTCAAATTACTTTAAGAAAAAACATTGGTTTGGAAAGAATTTGAAGCTTTTTTTGGTATTATTATTTTAACTTAATATTAATTTTTCTATAGAAATGCGATTTATAAATTAATTCTTCAAAGAAAGTGAAAGCTTTATGAATTTGTAATTCTTTAACTAAATTAATATAAAAACTTTATTTTTGCAGAAATTCGTTGCTATAAAAATAGATGAAAATGTATTTTGAACTTTTTTTACTATAAATTGACATTTGTACAAATAAACACACTTAAGGGGACGGTGAACCATAAAAACTAATTTCTATTAAGTGTTAGCTTAATTAGCTGAAATTTGAATGAATATAAAAAAAATGATTATTATATTTCACAATTTAAATGTATGTTATTGAAAAAATATTATTAACTCATTTTTTTTAAAAAAAAAAATTGATTTTTTTAACTTTTTTTTTAAATGCTCTTTGCGCATTAGTTTTTAAGATATGTACATAAGTGTGTTTTATATATTTATAAACTACAACAAAATATATATGTGCATAGATTTTAAATTCAGAATAAAATTTGATTAAAGTAAAAGAGAAAATTTTCTATAATCTATGAAAAATTTCACGAATTATGACACATTCAAGGTATTCAAAACAACACAAAATATGATTCGTTATAGAAAACAAATGCACAAACTTGAGAATTATTTCATCTTTCATAAGTTATGAAAATTTCAAACATATATGTCGTAATTGGAAACGCAATTAAGATTTTGCGTAACAATGAAAGGAGGAAATTTAAAAACTAAGAAAATTACATTTTAAATAATTATTTATGTAAAATAAAAAAATAGCTAAGTACCTATTAATATAATGACAAAAATTCTTTGACAGAATTATTCAATGAAAAATAAGAATTATCATTGGCATAAAAAAATCAAAATCACAATTTTAATCAAAATTTGACATCGTAAAGGTCACCAGTCCCCTTAAAAAAGAATAAAATATATCTTTTTGAAAGTCATGTGACTCAAATTAGTGTAAATGTCTATTTTAAAACAACTATTTAAAATATTTCTTGGAATATAAGTATACATTGTTTTTGAATTTTTTGGAATTCGGTTATGTCAATGCTGAAAAAATATTGTCGCTAGTGTGGTAGGTCTAGAAAGAATATCTTGAAAAATTTAAAGTGAACTAGAGTGACGTTGGCGGAAGACTTGGCAACAAATTTTGATGCCAAAGTCAAGTCACGAAGTTATACATGATTTGTAACGCACATTATAATTTAACTTTTAAACATAAGAAAATATAACATTTTTTTTTTTTTTCAAATGCTTCAATATCTCACTAATATATCATTTTGCATCTCTCTCGTTACACATTTACCATAGGCTCTGTATCCATAAAAATTAAATGTTTCAAATACCAAGTAAAGTATATAACACGCTTAATATATTTTAAATAACTGTAAATATATAGTCATTAATTTACGTATGTATAACCAACACTTGATGTAATTTTTAATATGCTTATATAAAATAAACCCTTTGCTAAATTCTCCGAAATGTACGCAGCGTACGCTGCATACAATTTTGGGGCATTTCACAATTCAAGTAAAAGAGTTAAAAACTGCGTTAAGCGGGGTCTTACTGTAGTTATGTTTTTAGAAAAATGCTAATATAATAGTTAATTAGTTGCTAGAGGGGATATGTGGAACACTTAGCCCTTTCAGGCCTTAATCTCATATCTGGTTATTGAGATAGCTCTTGAATTTTAATTTCTCTGTGATTTAATATAAAGATATTGAATTATTTAAGTTAAAAGAAAAATATAAAAACTCATTAAAAGTTAAAATAATTAAAATTCTTTGATTATTTATCATTAAAATATTAAGGAAATAAAGAAAACATTTTTCTCTTCTCCAATAGGAATATGTGTTGAATTGGATGCCTAACCAATGGGGAAGCAACTTATCATGGAGCAGATTAAAAGAATTCTAAAGTAGACGCAATATATTCCCACTGAGGAGAGAGACAGCGTTATCATTGGCTGTTACGAGGGGTCTCAGGGGTGTTAAGCTTTTCTAGAGGTCTGAAAATATAAACAATTTTCAAACAGGTATAATTCTTTTAAATTTAAAGTAAATGTGATTCGAATCTCTTACACATTATTTATAAAAGAATGGGGCTTCAGGAAAGTGTAAAATGTTTAAAATATAATCATAATTTTAAAAATCACAAGCATATGAAAATTCTATGATAAATATTAAGTAATTTTTGCGTTGCGCGCGCTATTTTCTAAAATAGTAGCCTCTGATTTATAAAAATTTATAGACTTATAAAATGCATCATACTCTTTAAGCCGTACCTAATTTTAGTATTATATATCTTTTGTAATTCAAAATATTTGTAAAACATTGCAATTTTTTAAATATTTTTAAAAAATGTATTTTTTTTATTTTTTAAAATATGTAAGTTATTATTCTATTTATATAAAAATAGCTATAGTGTAATGAGAATACATTTAACTTTATTAAACAACTTATAGCTAGTATATATATAATTAAAGCTACTATTTTAGAAAATAGCATGCTCGACGTAAAACTTAATAAATATTTCTTATATAGAAAAGTTTTTTATTTTCATATGCTTATAACTTTTAAAATGATGATTATACTTTAAACATTTTATACTTTTCTGAAGCCTATTCCTTAATAAAGAATGTGTAAAAATTCGAATTATTTGATTTAAATTTAAAAGAATTATACCTCTGTACAGAGGTCGGAGCTATATACAGGCAAAATATTATTATAGTAGAAGCATTTTCACAAAAAGAATATTTTGAAAATGGGTCATTCTAAGTTAATTTTTTGTCCAAATATTGTACTTAAATAATTTTTTATTGTAATAATATTCTTAAAACAATTTTATATACATTTTCTAATCTAAGTGACACTAAATATCATAAATATTATTTATTTATACGCTTTTGCAAAATCACGGTTCCGAACGTAGTCGGATACCTTCAAATATTCTCATTTTAAAACTAATCAGTTATTTTATTACACGTTATCTATATTTCCTATAGTGTTATTTATATTTTACAGCTTAGAGGAAATAAAGAAAAATATGACGCTCATAAATCACAATACTGCAATCACAACCGAAAAGAATCAGCATATATCTTTATCGATTGAAATCAATGAAACTACCGGAATAATTCATATGAATTGAATTACACCAGTAAATATTCATCACTACATGAAATCTCCTCAGTGTTTAAATGACACTTATTCGGTACACATTTCCTAAAACGACGCATCATCAAAAACTATTTTCTTAAGAAGAGCGAAAAATTCCTGGAAACAGCCTCACTTACCGTTTCCCTCTTCATCGAAGTCTGCTTCGCGAAACTTAATCAAATTTTAACGCATCCGTAACCGTATCCGCTCACTTCCTCAATAGATTTCCTCCCTAGGGTCACTTAATTTATTATCCTAACCAACCATCCACAATTTCCATCAACTTCTTTCTTTAACTTTGTATCATGATTCCATTAAATATCTCATGCATCTTTTCAAGGGTTTTCTCCTCCAAAACTGTTACCAGTTTTGCTCAAAAGAGTCTCTCAAAGGTATTTGGAAATTTCCTTTCAGTGTCGTTGTCCTCTGAAGTAGTCCGGCACAAAAAAGATAATGAGTTAGGTATCGTAATAGAAAATTGGTAGGATGTATACCTGTGGTACGAAAACAGGGGTGGAAAATGTCAATTGTCTCTCTCGTAGTAGTCTGTGTGATAACGAGGTTAAAATTTGTACTATTAGCTGCAATATATCGATATCCGATTTTCTAGCAGTGTAGCACTGTAATCTTTGTCTTTGTGTTTCAAGAAGAAAATGCTTCATACATAAGACCTATGCCTTAAGAACTTGAACCAAATGAATTAGTTAAGAGGACTTGGTACCCTTTGAACTACTTTCTTTTTGTATTTAAAAATTATATTTTAACATTTTATATAATGTTTCTATTCAAGAAATTGATACGAGATGAAATTTTTCACATATTGTTCGCACAATTTTAAAAATTTTAATTTTTTTGAAGAAAATTTTAAAATTTTACTCCTTTTGTAATTATTAATTTTTTGACCTGAGATTTTTTTGTAATATCTTATATGGATGTTATAAACAACTTAAGGAATCGATTTTACAATAACTTAATTCGTTTTTGAGAAAAAAAAATAAAATATTGATATGCATGCTAAAAATCAACAAAAAAGCCAATATCTCATACATTTTGATTTTTTTAAAAAAAGTATTCAGTTTACAGAAAAATGGATCCCTAATTTTGTAACATGCCTTATATGCAACACACGGGAAAAAAATGGAAGTGATTGGTAAATAGTTGTGGAAGGTGTATCCTTTTGAATGCACTAATGTTTCGAAAACCACAAACTGAGAAGAATCACTTTAAAGTTTATAATTCTGAAAGAATAATTATGATAAACTTAAATAAACTTAAAATACCACAAGATATGAGTTATATATTTTTCTTTAAAGTAATTGCATTTTCGTATTTTTTCAACTCATACATTTTTATAAATGATCAATTTTAAGAAGGTATTAATTGTGCAAGAAAATTCAAGAAAAATGTTTCAAAAAAATTTTTTTGTCACGACAGAAAATTTAGTTTTTTCTTCACATATATTTAAGTATTACATTCGTATGAAAAACATATCAGGACTAAGAACTGAAATTATGAAATTATTAATATAAAATGCCTTAATTCAAAAATTTTACATGCACACATTTCACAAAGAAGAAAAATTACATTATTGTCTTGCCTCGGAAATATTCTGCTTTATATATTATACATTCTTTTTTTATAGTTATTATTTCTCTGTATAAAATAGATTTTTTATCATGACGCTTTTTTTAGCTTTTTTCCTAAAGAAGAGGCGTTTTTTCTAATTTGTTTTCAAATGAAGTTTTATTCAAGTTCTAACTTTCCGACTTGCACAAATGATATATCAATCGAAAGATAATAATGCACAGAATAAGATTAAATAAAAATTTTTAAAAAAAAGATAGGTCGGTCGGTTTGGGGATATTAAGGACTTAATAAGGTGTTATCTATTAATTTGTGATGGTAATTTACATATAAATGGTTTTAAACAATCTCTAATAGAGAAAGACAAAAATGTTTTTAATGTTAAAGATAAAAGTATCATGCTAGTATTGGAAACTTAAAAAAGATGGATGCTAAAGAATTATTAATTGTACTCATTAAGGACAGCTTTTAATTTTATGTAGTAGAATTAAAAAGTTACCGGAATGAGTCTATAATTTTATAACTCTATTGCCAATTTATCTACTGAAACACATTCTCCTTAGAAATAAGACCCTTGAGAAACAATACACTTTTGCCATAACTTGTAAAAGTCATCAAAATCTTTCTGGAATCCATTTTTAGCCATATCCCTTAATTCAGACTGAGATGCACCTTTAACTTCATCTGCATATTGATTTTCGTTTAACATGCGAGGAACGATATGTTGGCACATCCTATGCATGTTAAGATTTTTAGTCAGTATCCATTGACATGTGGCCGAGAACTGATTCTGCTATTGTTTGAAGCCTGTTCTTACGTACAGCCGTTGAAACTTTTCGTTTTTTCAGCTGTGTGGGAAGTATGTGGAAGTCCAGAGCATTTGTCGTCTTCGAAACTTTCCTTGCCTTCTCTGATATGTCTATGTAGCCGCGGTAGCCTAATGGTCAGGGTAGTGGACTGTGGGATGGCATGTCATGAGTTTGAGCCCAGTACCACTGAAGTCGCGCCGTATAGAGAAGCGATGCAATATAAATCTGTCAAGACTCAAACGTCTTTCCTTTGGTGTATATGGTTGTTAGGAGAAAGGGATGCCAGTTCAGTTATTGTCCTCGTCACTTGGCCATGGTTGAAAATTACGAGGTCCGTCGCCAAAAGCTCTCGTGTAGCTAAGGATTGCAATACCGGGATACCGAATACCGGTATTTTGAGCTATTTGTACAATTTTGTAATACCGGTATTCACAAGTTTAAATACCGGTTTTTCGGTATTTACTAGAATTTTTTTTAAAATCGTCTCCGCTGTATGTTCAATGATCACCAACATAGCAAAAAAGTATACGTTTTTGTTTTTATGTCACTTTAACGGGCGAAATGAATTAGACTGAATACAAAGTTGCATCGTACAGTTAAGAGAAGTGATAAAATATGTGAATCATCCAAGGAGGTAGGCCAAATCTATTCTATGACAGTTCAGAGCGATACTGCTCACGCGCAGGATTCGTAGTTTGATCTCGTAGTCGTATCTATGAAAAAAAAAACAATGTTCTGAAGAAACTTGTGACGGACTCACGCGTCTTTTCTGTAACATAACCTCTGGGTTCTTTGACGGCCAAGATTAATGGCAAATCTTTTCCAACCCAAATCTAAGAAATGAAATGCAATTGTGAAATGCAAATAAGATAACTTTTAAAAGAACAGAAGTTTCAGTAAGCAGAATGGCAATGGCAATTTAGGGTAAAGTTATGTTTGGAACAGATACGAGTGTGAATTGACGGCCTATCATAAAGTTACCAAGATTTATAGCCATTACTACAAGCTGGATACCATTGCACGCGCGCCCAGGAGCTTCGTACCGTCATAGAACCTTAGCTTGAATTAAGGTAGGACTGATTATTTGATATTAGGACTTGTAATATTATCAGAATTGAAAGTAGGCGGATAATATAATTATTTAGATAAGTGATCTAAGTTACACGATCAGGTTTAACATTTGCCGTGTGTTTGGTTTATTCTCACTTAATATAAGTTTATATTATTTATTAGAAATTTAATTTATATTCTTAATAAAGTCATATTAAGAATTTTAAAATGTCGATTCATTTCGAGAATCCCACACCTCTAATTCACGCTGACAATCAAAATATGTGGTCACCATAGAACCACCATATCACAAACTTACGTACTTTCTGAAGAAAGTACATAATATTTCAATATTTTTTAAATTGGTGAGTTTGTAATTCACATTGTATCTGCATATCATACTTCAGGGCTCAAAATACTTTCCAGATTTAGTATATATATATATATATATATATTCACAACTAACAGCCGATAATAATGAATAACAATAATTTTACAGAACATAAATAAATTAGTTGATAATACTTCGATTTGGTTTCATTATTTATATGAGGAAAATCGCAGAGGGGCTCAAAATACTTTTCATATTTAGTATATATATATATTCACAACTAATAGCCGATAATAATGAATAACAATAATTTTACAGAACATAAAATAAGTTGATAATACTTCGATTTGGTTTCATTATTTATATGAGGAAAATCGCAGAACACAGACTGAATAGTGATATTTGCACTTTTTGTGATTTAAATAAATAAGATGTTCCTTTACATTTTGTGATTCTGTATATACTGTTATAATTAACAAGGTATACATTTTTTGTGATACTTACACTCTCTAATATAAAACTGGCAAATAAAACAAAGAAACACTTGTGTTTTTTTCTTTTTCTAAAATTTCTAATACCGGTATTTAAAACCGGTATCCGGTATTAAGATCTAAAAAATACCGAATACCGGTATTGAACTTTTGGTCCGATATTGCAATCCCTACGTGTAGCTAAACAGTGCGACGTTGTATTCATTCACTCGCTGAAACGTCTATGTCACTCAAAACTTTCGTTCACGATAATGTATCACAACCTTACATATGCGTCAACATTTCGTAAGTCTTCTTGTCATATTTTTTTCCCAAAAGAAAGCAAAACTTAACATTCATTATCTGCTCAGCAATCGCAATTTCTTTCAATCGCTGGGTACTAAATGAATCCGCCCACAAATTACGAGACCCTGACGACCCACCGACCAAGTGATTTGGAACACCCTTTTTTAGAAAAGGTGAAGAATTCAATAAAACAGAAATGTTGTCGTATTCGCTCTACTGCACAAATTTTCCACGTTATAAGCTCAGTCTGGGAACTTTTTAATCCTGCCTTGTATATAAAATTGGAGTTTAACCCAGCGTCTGCCAAACTGTGTGGCACGCCCCCTAGGGGGGCGCGAGCACATTGAAAAGTCGAAGACAGAAGATTATTTAAGAAAATTTTTAATTTACGGAAAGTAAATAAACAAAATACATTCTGACGTAAAAAAAAAAAGTAACACTGAAATAATACAATTATAAATATATCAGTACTGCACCAGTATTTTATAATTAGTTTTACAATACTAAGCTAAGAACCAGATTAAAAATTACCAGCGACCCCTTGGGTTTGCCATACAAAAAATAATATTTATCTTGATAGTTTGTACACTTTATAATTAATCCCTTAACTGGAGGTTAAAAGTTACGCAACTCCTTCCCCAATGCCACCGTTTTCCACGTAGGCGCGCGTATGATATATTGGGGAGGGGAATAAAAGGAATAAATAAGCAAATCCTCTGAAATAAGTAAATCCTTCGCAAACACCGTCAAAGTCCATTTATTGCATTCCAAAGCCTTCGGAATAATTTTATGGATAGTAATGCACGGAAAAGATCGTACTTCGGAAAAACGTATATATACGTCCGAGGCAATTATAGTTTTGGTTGAGCGGGAAGTTTATATACGTCGGTAGCACCTAAGAGGTGGAATTCGTGTTTTAGCTTCAGGGCCAAAGTATAGTGTTATTGAATGCAATACATTGTTTGTATGAAAGGGGGACACGATGAAAATTGTGATTGAATATTGGGTCCCAAATAGTGAAAGTTTGAGAATCACTGATATACGCAAATCAAAGGTAGAGAAAATATTGTACTTCAGAAAATATTGCATCTCTCTAATCTGTATTCGGACTAAATATTGTATTTCTCTATACACTGCAAAAACTTGGATCAAGATTGAGATTTTGGACTTCAAAGCACTTGTATGTTTTCTTATAAATAACTTATTTGCACACACAATAAAAATTCATAATAACATTTCACACATAAACAAGTGTTACATAGACTTTTTTTGCTCACAAACACCCACCCAAAATTCAAAATTTAAACCCTTAAATGTCGCTGGTGTATATATTCGTCTCACTCAGGCAGTGCGTTAACTGCCCCGGACGTATATATTCGTTTCCAAAGTACAATATTTTCTGTGCGCTGGTATCACTAAAATTGTTTCGAGGACTTTGGGATGCAATACAATGACATTTAGTGTTTGTGAAGGATGTACTTATTTAATTATTTATTACTTTACTTTTCTCCCCAATACACCGCATACGCTCGCCTACGAGAAAAACAGTGACACTGGGGAGAAAATTGCTTAAATTTCAGTCGACGGTTAAGGGGTTAATATTTCTATGCTATCATAAGGAAACAGAATTTAGGTAAACCAACGAAACACCGCTACCAAAATTTAATTTTTTTTAAAAGCAATATTTTTATTATCATGCCGCATGGTAATGATTCTACACATTAATAATATGTCTAAAGAATAACACAAATTGCATATAAGAAGAACATTTTTAAAAAGAATGCTTTGACTACGTCTGCGATCTACACTTTGCAGTCTCATTCTATGCAATTGCATTTTGTTCAATAGAATTTTATTCATTAAATTATTGAATAAACTCACTTCATTCTTTCAAATAAATAATACATTCATTTATAAATATCTAAAAAAATTCACAAACCCTCGCGAAATTAAGTAGTTAATTTTCATTCATGTTTAAAATAATTTCCAACCCACGCACACAAAAGCATTTCACCTGAAATTCATTTTCTGTAGATCCTCTCCTCATTAGTAAATGAACCCTCCGAAACCATTTGCGTGATTGATTGGTCTAATCAACAGTTTCAAGAACGAACATAATTTAATTTTCCAAAGGTGAATAATATTCTAGCTACATAATTTATTCAAGCCAGCAACAGAACATGATTTACAAGCATATTGAATGAACGACTGTGGAAGTAGAAAGAAAAGGCAAACCTCGCATGAAATGCCAATAATCGCATTTCAAACCTACAATTAGTATTCATAAGTCAGAGCAATTACGCCAAATGAGGCGATATTTTCACTTTTTGACAGTAATTGCTCTGTCAATGGACAATTCAATAACGAATATGATGCATTGAAGGAATCACAATTTTTTTGCGCTATTTTCTGCCAAAATATAGGTGCTTCGTTATGATTTTGAAGAAACAATCAATCAGATGTAAGTAATATTTTACATGTTGTAAAGGATTGAACGATTGATGCATTTTGAAACAAAGTGAAATAATACTTGCTTTAATTATTTCATGTGCTTAATTTTTGACAGAAATAATGCACTAAAGGGAAATAATTACAAATATTTTAGATATATCTCACAATAATATTAAACTCTTTAAAATAAAGGGTGTCCAAAGTTTTAAAAAATAAGTGGTACACATTTTGTACTACTACATTTCAAGTAGCATGATAGTTCTGGAAACATGATTTTTTACTTCCCTGGGTACAATGTTAGCTTTAGAAAGTAATTTTATAGTTGCAAAATAAATAAAAATGCACTTCTGATGATACTGATATTCATCCTATATATTAAAACATTTTCAGTTTTTCCTAATCTAATGTTGTAAGCTTAATTTTAGTTCAGTCCTAATTTACCTAATGTTAGTTTTAATTTTAAATATCATATATTCTATACATTATTTTATTTTACATAGTGTTTATTTAGTCAACATATATAATAAATATATTAGTTGTATTTATTTTTTCCTCAACACAAGCTATAGCTCATTCCGGACATTTGAGTAATTGTTTGTATATATTATTATTTAATAAATATTATTGTTTTTTTTTAAAATGTTACTTACACACAACAAATCTATAACATAATCAATGAATCAATAATTATGTACTTTATTGCGAAAAAATAAGTGGAATGCATTTTATTTTTGTAAAAAAGTTGGTTTTCAAAAGCATGGTGGTACATTTTGGATTTTCATATTTTCATGCTAGCAATTCGCATGTGAGTTACTAATTATTGTAATATTGACTTATTTAGTTAGATAATATATGTACTTATCTGATTTGTACCAAATATCCAAAGAATCACTTTCAGTTACATTTAAAAATACACAACGCACAGTCATTTGCACAATACACCATTCAACAGAATCATAGCTGATCAATGAATGAACTACGGCATAAACCCATTGCACTCAATTAGCTCCTGACATCTGTTGGAGACTAGTAATTGCTATGACTTTGACTTCTGCGGTCGTTCAAAAAATGTACCACCTAGCATCAATTTCTGAGGCATTCAAACATGTGGTATGTTTCATGTACCACCACGCAATAAACGAATAATTGGTGGTACAACATATGTACCACCAAGCATGAAGAGCTAATCTGACACACTACATTCAGAACCGTAAAAGGTGAAAAGGAATATTTTTGTTTAACATTTAATGCAACTTGAATTAGAAAATGATGTTACGTAGATCCGGTTATGGATTTTATGCAAAACAATCACAAAGAAAATAAACAGTTCTTTAAGAGCGATGCGAATTTATTATCAAAAATCCAATCCTTTAAATACAGGATTCAGCAGCGATATTCACAGAGTAAATCTCCGAAGGTCTTCACACCTACAACAGCAATCAAACACAATTTTCCCAGTTTTTAAAAAAATCCCACTTAAGAAAAAGGATTTTAAAAAAGTAAAAGGACCCTAACCCTTTGTCAAAAAAAATGTTCACTCATCGTTTTGGTTGAAATCAGACTGACTCACTTTCCCGGCGAGCATTTCTTTTTATAAGCGCACAGAAATTTCCCGGAAATAAAACCGCTCTTGTCATCAATCGTGACGTTAAGGGGTTTTACCCATTTTACTTTCTGAAAAATTTAGGGGTTTTGAACTCCCCCAATGACGCCCAAAATGGTCCCCAATTTCCCCCAAATCGGCCATTAACTTGTTCGCCAAAAATGATGCCAACTTGCCTCTACCGCCAAGATTTCGCCAAGTACTCATTGAATCGCCATTAAAACGTAAAAAGGCGGCTTTTGTTTTTGAAAAGATACAATTTTAACATAAATAACATAAAGTAATATAAATGCATTAAACATTCAAATACAAATTATTTACACTATTTACACAAAATTCATCATATATATATATAATTGATTTCTGAATACTATTGAAAGAAAAAAAATACTTAAATATAATTTTTGGCAAAAAATGACAGATTTTCAGAACATTCCACTTTTTATGAAAAATGCTTCTATTTAATAAAGTTTTTCCTATAAATGGCTACGATTTCTGTACAGGGCCCGTACTAAGATTTTTCTCAAATTCACATTATTTTCAGAGTTACGATCAATTTAAATAATAACCTGTGTTTTTTTAATTAAAATTTCTGTTCTCTGATAAGTTAAAGTATGAATAAATCCATTTCTAAATTATATGTTTCGAAAACCCTAGATAAGGCTCTTTACAGAATTCTGAGAATATAAGTACATTTTTTTATTTAAATATATAAATTCAAGTGGCCTAACAGCCCACAAAGGCCAAGGCCTTTTTGTTGACCCCCAAAAAATTTTCTTTTGACCATGGGTGCTAAAGGTTGCTGGGGTCCCATATTCCGTTCAGGTGTTCAGTATGACGTGAAACACTTATTGTTTAGTTCCCAAGCAAGCTTAGTACTCATTTTATCAACCCATTGAAGGGACGAAAGAATGAGTAAAACTTTTCCCCTTCCCCGGGGATTTAAACCCAGGCCCTTGTGGTTTTAAAACCCGGATCCCTTTACGACTTGACCACCAAAGATATATATATATATATATATATATATATATATATATATATATTTCGGGGCCCCCGGGTCTGCTGAAAATGGGGGAGGGCATCATTTTTAAAAAATACTTCTTTTTTTGGCTTAAATTCACATAAAATCAACATAACAGGGGGCGCAAGGTAAAACAAAAAACAACACTTGGGTGAGAAGTCACCAGCTAACCCTTTTCGGAAACATTCTCCCCGCCCACGCTCGCCCCCCATAAATAAGCTTATTTCCCACAAATCCTTCTTGATGGTAAAAATTTCGCTCTATTTTAATTTATTACTCCTTAATTTTGAAGATAAATTTTTCAAACCTGACCTTTATATATATATATATACATATAGCGAAAAAAAGGTTTATTTGGGCTATGATAAATAATCATTTGAAGAAATAAGGGGCTTGGTCTTGATCCCATCATTTATTAATTTTTTTAACTTTGCGTAGCTTCTAGTACAAGTGCCAAAATAAAAGACAGGGAATTATTCAAGTATCAAGCTTTTATATATAGAGAAGAATAGGGCAAAACGTATTACAAAAAATACTGTTTTGTGCTTAGGCGAAGGGAATAATTAGTTGTTTATAGAAATGACTTGATTGTTTAGAGAATATTGGTACTAGGTTAATAAGTCGCGCGAAAGCAATTAAAGTTCTTGTAAAGTTCTTGGAATCGCCAAAAATGGCATCAAAAATTCAAGCTCTAAAGAACCAATAATACTTATACCAACGTAATGCTTTTAATGCTTTAGAAAAAGATAAAATGAGACGCGTTTCGTAATAGAGTATTCGGATTTATGAATTAGACGTTGCAAAGAAAAAGATTCAAATTTAAAGTAGACATTAATTTAAGTTATTACAAATATGTATAGGCAAAGCATTATCCCAAGGGAAAAAAAATTTTTTTAAAAGTAGAAATGTTTTTAAAATGGCCCTCTTACCATTTTTTGCCAAAAAAGCATTTAAAAATTTTTTCTTTTAATAATATTCTTGAAACAGTTTTACATATATTCTAATTCACAACTGACACTAAATATTTAAAAAAAAAAATTCACTACAGGAAAATTTACAACTGTTAAAAATTATAGTTACAGAATAATTTTTCGGATATCAAAAGGAAAAACAGTATTATTTTGTAGTATTGATAATAGTACTATAAATTATTAATTACAAAAACAAAAGAAGCGCTTTTAATAACTTTTATTTAAGGTATCCGACTACGTTGGGAACCGTGATTTTGCAAAAGCGTGTAAATGGATAATATTTATGATATTTAGTGTCACTTATATTAGAAAATGTACATAAAATTGTTTTAAGAATAGTATTACAATAAAAAATTATTTAAATACAATATTTTGACAAAAATGAACATAGAAAAGGGCCCATTTTTAAAATATTCTCCTTTTGTGAAAAATGCTTCTATTATAATAATATTGTGCCTGTATATGGGTCAGACCTCTGTACAAGGAAACTCAACTAAATTTTGAAATATATAACTTTTGAAGTGGGCTTTTATCCATGTTTTACGACAACAGAGGGGAGAAATTTTGAGAAAAAAACGCAAATAATTATTTCAGTGGGTGGTAACTGACAAAAATGTAAATTTTTCAAAAATCCTAGTTGAGCGCCCGGAAAAAATTTAATATATACAATAAACATTTTCACAAAAGGGCTGACTGAAAAAGTTATTTAAGTTAATTTTTTTGCCAAAATATTTAAAATTTAAAAAATTTTTTCAAAAATTTGCTTAAAAAAAATTTATGATTATAATCAAGTGAACCCACTAAAATATTTATTTTTGCGCTTTTTTTAAAAACACGGTTCGAAAAAGTCGGACACCTAATAAATTTTGTTAAACATGACACTGTTACTGACATTTTGCGCGAAGATTTAAAGCATATTCAGCGACATGCTATTAAATCTAACATGCTACAAGGAAAAACCTACGTTATTTATAAATACGCATGCCTCAAAACAAAATACATTAAAGGTATTTTAAATAATATGTAATTATTACAAAAAAATAAAACAAAATTGCTGTAAAAAAATAAATAAAATACCATTACATATAACTTATATATATATTTTTTCCTTACACCATTTCGGATAAGTTTCTAGAAAAAGAAATTAATTATTTATCACTATAATAAACATATGGATTTTTTTTTTGTAGTGGGCTGCGACTAGTACATTGCAGACTAGTACATTCTTCAGAGGCTGCTATCCTTTTTAGTGCTGCATCATATTTCTTCAATGTAATTTTGACGCCCAGTTTCCTCCATAGATGGAGGCAACCTATGCTCTGAAGATGTGAAACTGTAATGGGAATTTTATTTTGCTGAGAACACCCAAGGAATTTTTAACATGCGGCATAATCATACGACATGGACCTTGTCGATTTTTTGCTCCTTGAGAAAATGCACCGACATATACCAGGGTTGAACCCGTAAACTTGGGCGTACAAGGTCAGCGTCAAATCCACATAAACCACAAAGCTCATCTTGTGATTAAAATGTATATCTTTTATTTACTCTTAGTCTTTTTTCTTAGAAGTTAATTAATTTGTTTTTTTTTTTAAGTCTAAATGCAATAGGAAAAGTTTCTTAAACATTATGCAGGAGTAAATGCTTTGTAATCTCAAAAACACACGCTTTAAAAATCTTACGAGTATTTTTCTTGACTAATTACTCTGTTGTGTTTTCATACATTTATTTCGAATAGCTTTATTTTTAAAAGGTTATGCAGGTTATTTTCTTTATTTGAATTTCTCATTCTTTGTGTAATTATTAAATGTCATGTTTTTTTTTTTTTATTGTTTTTTGTTACTTTACCTTTTACTTAACAAAACCTTTATTTACGTGTTCCTAAGGAATCTCTTGAAAAGTATCAAAAAGTTGCAAACATAGTAAACATGGGTATTATTGTTTTATATGATGTCTTTTTCTTACAATAATGTAAACATTGTTTGGCATAATTGTCATCTCATTTATTATAAAACAAAAAACTGATTATTTTCTATTTCCCAAACCCTGCATTTGCAAAATAAAATTACTTATTTTTTTTTTAAATAAAAACATATGAATAATGTCAGATTATTTATCGAAAAAGAATTAAGTACTGCTTCAAAACAAAGAAAATAATCCATTTTGCCATTCAAATACATTTTCTCATTGTGAAACAATAACACAAAGCTCTTAATATAATTTGTTTTAAGAAAAAACTTGTATTTTCAAGAATCGTTTTGATAAAATGTATTCTTAATGTTATATTTTTTTTCATCAAACTGTGTCCGACAGAAAACCGTTTCAGTTACCGTTCAATCAGTTTCGGACAAGGAAAATAAACAAATGTAAAACGATATACACTGAAAAATGAGGATTATAAAAGCAAATTACATACTTAAAATTAAAAATATTGTTTCTGTATCCACTTTTAGGAAATTAAAAGAAATAGAAAATGATAAATATTTCTGTAAAAACTAAATCAATGTTATGCTTTAAGAAGTTAAAATTATGTTTTCCATATTTGAAATCTTGTGAAACGGTATTCAATAGAAAATATAATTTTCTTGTTATTGTTACTTATGCCACCTGATCGACAGTAACATCTGATCAAGGCCCACGAAATTCATCTCGACTGAAGATTAGATTTTTACGCCTGTCGTTAGCCTTACCTTTGAGCACCATGCAGGTGACAGATCCAGTTTGCTCGGTTCCACCTCAATTTTGAGGAAGAACACCTTGCGGGGGAACTCCCACCTCTCTTCCCCTTCCACCAACCTCACGAGAGGACTTGTGGCTAGACGGCTATTTAAATTACCCTCATGCCGTAAGGACATTATACATTTACAAACACCCGTGCCTTCCCGGGATTCAAACGCAGGCCCTACCGCACAGCAGTCAGCGTCACTAACCACCATACCGGATAGGTGGTCGTATAATTTTGTAGGCAAAATTAATATTACATCATAACACGTATTCTGAACATGAAATGGTGCATAAGTTTTTCAAAGTAAGTAATAAAAAATAATTCAAATCCTAAAAAAAACTTTTAATCTTAATAAATTACAAATGTCACAAATAAATAACATAACTTCATTCAGAAAAATTATTAATAAAATTTTGCAACTTAAAATTTGATTTATTTAAAAAAACTTGTTTTATATAAACGCTCCACGGATTTAATTTAATATAACTCTTTACCGAAGAAAACAATTATGAGTAAAATGAACATCGAGAACCCCAACTGATTTTTTAATCCATTAAAACATTAAATTACATTCCTTTTAAATGATTTTTCGTAGAATTTCAATCTTTTTAATGCCATTATGAAGATAATTACTAAAGGTAAAAATGTATAATGATCTCTCGGTTATTTTTTTTTCATTATCTCTTCCATATGGTTGTCTTCATTTTACTTATTGATCTTTTTCTATCTCGGTGAGATCAAATTACCTAATTAGCCAACATTTGCAAGAAAATTTTTCGGATTCATATATTTTAAGAGCATGCCAGTCGTATATAATGAGATCAAATGTCTCATATGATTGTTTTTCATGCATTTATAGAATAATTGGTCAGAAAAAGATAAAAATAAAGAAAACTTTTCAGTAGTAGTATAACTTAAAAATAGGCACCTTTTTTACCAATCTACTTTTTTTAACGTTTCTTGCTTTTGTACTTTCCAATACTCTATACTTAATCACTAAGTAGAGTTGCTCGTATATTTGAGAATGGTATAAACTCCTTAAGAGCCACAGGGTACTCAACCTTTTTTTCTGCCTTGCCTCACTCATATGTTAGCTATTTCACGCGGGCCGCAACAAAGATTAATGGAGATGGGTGGGGGAATACTTTGCGACCCAAATAACGTAGAAAATTTAAAATCTGGAAATTAAAGTATTAAAACTCCTATTTTCCTTTTTACAAATATTTTTTTCTATTCTTTTACTTTTGTCAATGAATTTTTCTAAATTGGAAGCATTTATGAATCTCCTTCACAAATTCTACATCAGTAAACGGTTTCATACAATTACCAATAATACATCAAATTTCATACGGTGCCTTCGTTGCCGCTGTGATATTTTCACTGACAAAATACTTTTTTTTTTTTTGCTGTTGACAGTATTATTCAAGAAAACCTGTTTTACCCAAAAAAGACATCTTCGAGGAAAGTGTTACTGAAAACGATTTCAGTTTTTTGGGTTTTTTAAAACACAACACTTTCATGCCCCAATCAAACAATTTCTGATCCATGCTTTTTTTTCACTACGAAATAGCCCCTTTGAAAACCGTCTTGAAACAACCTGTTTTTCTTCGAATTTTTTCCCGCTTGCAAGATATAAAATATAGTTAAACTTAGTTTCTTTCTTAAAAGGGTTTTTTCTCTACTTTTGTCTATTTTTCACTAATTAGAAAAAAAAATCAATTCATTCATCCTGTAATGACTTCACACAACTCTAAAATTAAATATTTATTTCAGAAAGAAAATCAAAAAAAGAATATTCTATCACAATTAATTGCAAAAGGGGGCCCACAGGTTTTCAAATCTCTTTCGCTGCAATGTCTTATCTCTCGCATAAAACAATGGCGTAAATTCGCTCTCTAGAAAAAGTCCTATACATTCCTCTCGGTAATTCCACACCGAGTCTGGGGTTTGCTAAACTCTAAACCCGCTGTGCAGTTGCCCCTTTTCCCAATTTCCAGGGTTTCCCCCCAAACCCCCTTCTTCGCTGAGTAAATTATGGCTATAAAATAAAACCTTTAGCGGGGGGGGGTTTCCCAAACCCGATTCTCTCGAAAAGGGTTTCCCCGGTTCAGAATCCGCCTTAACTCGCGGATTCAATCGTTTTCTATCTTGATGGGGATCAGACCTTTCCCCGGACCCCCCCAGTTCGGATTCCGCCTTATTTCCCGTGGATTTTCCCCCGGGTTTTTACTCTCCTCGCTGAAGGGCCCCGGCCCTTACCGGAACCCTCAAAACCCAGTCTCCCCTTCGGACTCTCTCGCTCTCCTTATATCCCTCTCTCTCCCCTAACCATCTCTCGCCTAATAATCCTTCTGTGATCTCTTGTTCTTTTTGCCCCCCTGTCGGTCCCCAGCCCATCCTGACCCTCTTGCCCAATGAGTGCCGAATGGCGGATGCACTTTAAATAAATTTTTTCAGACGGCTGTCGCCCCCGAACCCGTGAGAAACGAAAGCACAATGTTACTGCGTCTCTTTTGCACGGTGGAACAGCCTGGAATAAGGGTCCAAAACTTTGACCACTCAGTTACAAAATTTTTTTCCCAGAAATTGGAAATGTCGGGAAATTTTTTCCCAATGTTCTGTCGGCAAAAGGGGGCTGTTAGCAATTGAGGAAGGGCCGGGTTTGTCACAAACCCCTAAGACATCGACTGCAAAAGCAAAACTAATACAAGTTTCTTAAAAAAAATTTCCCAAACCCAAAATTTTTATTAATAAATTAATTTTCTCGAGCAATGGGATGACCGGGCCCTTCAAAAACCCTTTGGGGCCCCACCGGGGTTGATATCCTTTTCACCGTGTATATATCCATCCCGGCCCCTCCCGGGGTGTATATATATAATATTTTGGACGTATATCTCCATCCTTCCCAAAAAACGATTCTTATCTTTTTCTTTCCCAAAAAATATTCCGAAGGCTTTGGGGTAAATAAAATGACCTTGACAAAATGTTTTTGGAAAAATTTAATTTCAGAGAAAAATTTCCCCCTTTTTTGTGACTTTTTTTTCCCAAAACATCGAAAACTTTTACCTATTTGGGAAAAAAGGTGGCACTGGGGAGCGAATAAAAAGAAGTTAAAATCAGCAGTTAAGGAATTAATTAAAAGGTGAATGAAAACCTAAATTTTAAAGGAAAACGTTTTTTTTTTTTTATGCTTTTAAAATTAATTTGTAATACGTTCAAAATTCAAGAGAAAATCCCACACTTTTCCAAATCTTTATCAAAAATGTACTTATCGAAAATGTACAATCTATTTGTACACAATTACTATGCTTATGAATATATATAAATCATAATAGATCTTCAATCTAGTTCAAAAAAATTTTTTTATCTGCATTTGTTTTCTCTTGAGGGTCCATTTTCTTTTTTCCCATTGTGGGGTTTTACAACTTTTCCTTGGTATCGTATTCTTTTTTTTTATACTACATTTATTATATATACCCAGCGGTCCCCCCAGACGATGTCCCGTAAAAGTCTTGTAAAAAATTTCAAACCTTTTGAATAAGTTGTAACAATCTGGATGAAATTTTTTTTTAAAAGGTTATAACAATACCCGAAAATCATCCTGTCGGGTTTAAAACAGTTCGACCTATCAATTGCATGTAATTTTTTATTTCCCTATAAACTAAGTTGAATATAAATATTCAGAATAAAAATTGGGAAATTATTTTGATAAGACAAACCCAGCTATTTTCATAAAGGGGATATTTTTTTTTTAAAGCACAAAAAATTATCGTAATGCCATTGAATGTACAATGTTTTGGTTAACCCTTTGAGGGGTATAAACAAACAAATGTGATGGTTTCCCAAAAAATCGGACATCAAAATATAATTGACCGTGCGAAAAGAAAGGGGTTTTTTCTAAATCTGGGCCAAATTGTCATTGTTTGACCTTGGATTATTAATGGTCATAGCAAATGCCAGAGTATTGGAAATTCCAAACATTTAAATGGGTAGGTGAGTCTGAAAGAATCATTGGGATCTGTAGTAGAAGTACAACTTCACTTTGAAGTCTGCCTCACAATATATTGGCCCCATGAATATTGCCCGTGATTTTTCTAATGAACAGTCGCACGCCCTTACATAATTTTGGAGCATTTTTAACTAATTGCGATATCAAAATTGGGGGAAATTAAACCACCCAAAAAATCTACTTGAAAAAAAAATATCATTCAAATCAGCCCAGCCGTTTAGGGGGGTTCAGTCACATATACACTCACAGAAGAATTATAAAAAAAAAAGATATACGCATCTTGGGAAATGAATAATTTTTCCCAATTCTGTAATTATTTTTTGTCTTTTTTGATAAAAAAAATTAGATTGTATTTTTAAAACGGAAAAATATGGGAAAAATTCCCCCTCTTATTTCTTTTGGTTCCTTGGCCCCATTAGCAGAATAAACAACCACAGGGTAAAAAAATTATGCGTTTTAAGGTTTTTAATTAATATATTTCTAACTAATTGCGATATTGAACCAACTTGTGAATGTAAACCATTCTCGAATTCACTTCAACCCACACAAAAAGTGTCATCAAAATCGGTTCAGCCGTTTAAGAGGAATTTAGTCACATGCACACGCACAGAAGAATTTTATATATATATATATATGACTTAAGAAAAACTGTTGACTAATTTTAAATCCCTTCATTACTACTCTAAATTACATAGTTTAACACTTAACTAGATACTCAGTGCTAAAATGAATTGTGCAATATATAGAGAAGGGAAAAAAAGCATCATTAGTTGATTTGTCATTAATTGGTTGTATTATATAACTAGAAAATTTCACACTATAAACTCTTACAGGCCATCTAAAATCAACGTTCAAGACATTTTTAAACTACATTTAATAGGAAATATTTATATAATATCCACAATAAATGAATGGATTGGTTTGTGTGAAAAAATATAAAATTGCTCATGAAATATATTTTAATCATTTATAAATGCTTTAAACTAGATAAATTTAAATTGCATCAAATACCATTATGAGCTACTTTCTACAAACTAAACCTACCATATTTATTTGAAATATTCTAATTTATTATTTAGTTGAGTGCTTAAACTTCATTCAGCTATGTTAGTTATTCACTCAAAGAGCCCACAAATTTTTCAAAAAGCTAACATTCGTAGATACGAGGCGCGTTTGGAAGCTAAATACCGCTTCGTTCTACCCCAACCCCAGCAGTGATATAGGAGTTCAACCTTTGCGCTGTTTGGTTGATTGTCTGTACAGTAACGCCCCTTTACGACCATGTTGTGCTGTTTTTACACTTACTTGTGAGCGTTCAAAATATTTAAGAATGCCGATCTTATAGTCTGAGAAGGGCGTTCAATTATCTGTTTGTTTATCCAAGGAATTACAGTTGAAATTCATCGTCAACTTCCAAAAGTTTATGGTGAAATTGTAATGAACAAAGAAATGACAGAGTGGGTTTGACAACTCAATGACGGGTGCCCCAATGACCATTATTAAGCACGAAATGGGTGACCTTCTGTGGTCAATGATGGCTTGGTTGAAAAAGTGAATGAGAAAATTAGTAAAAACAGACAATTCACAATAAGATTACTTAGTAATGATTTCCCACAATTTTTAAAAAACTGTTCACCAGCGGCATCGTTCTTTGAAAAGGGTATATATCAGTGTTTTTCAAACTATGGGGGTTATCAAACAACTTCTGATAACTCTACGAGGGAAGCGCGAGCGTATTGAAAAGTCAAAAACAAGAGATTTTTAAAAAAAATTATTGTAATTTAATGAAAACACAATTATGCTGATATAATACACTTATAAAATACATAGTACAGTACTAATACATTTATAATTAATATAGAAATAATATGTTAAAAACAAGTTCAATAATTGCCAGTGAACCCATATGCTTGTCATATATAAAATTATATACAAAAATTAATATACACATCTTGATAATTTGTAGGGTGTATAATTAATCTCTAAACTGACGATTAAAAGTTACGCGATTCGCACCCCAATTTCACAGTTTTCCACGTAGGCACGCAAATATGGAGGGAGAGAAAAGTAATAAATAATAAATCCTCTGTATGAAATAAGTAAATCCTTCGTAAACACGGTCAAGGTCCTTTTATTGCATCCCAAAGCCTTCGAAATGATTTCATGGATAGCAGTGCACAGGAAAAAACGTACTTCTAAAAGACGTATATATATACACCCGGGTATTTAATGCATCGGTTGAGAAAGACGTACATATATATACGCCAGTGCCACTTAAGAGGTTGAAGTCATATATAAGCTTTAGGGTCAAGTATTGTATTTTTCAATTAAATACTTTATATTTATGTGAGGAGGGGGCAATGAAAATTATGATTGAATATTGGGTCGCAAGTATTGAAAGGTTGAGAATCACTGGGTATATATAAGTTGGTTTCCCGATACGACAAATGTGTCCGAACAATGGTGGTAACTATGTAGAAAAATAGCTTCCGCCGTGTTCTTGCATGTAGAAATAAATTTTGTTTTGAAAAAAAAAAATTATGTAAGTTTTTACTAAACGTATATTTAATATATTCATTCATATAATTTACATAACAAAATTAAGAAGATTTTCCCAAATTTATTTACCCTCAAAATCATCTCATTCTTCCACTCTCACTGTGTTTGAAATATCTAAAAGATTGATGGGACTAATATATAGAGCTTCGAAAGTAACCATAAATTAACTTCCCAAAGATGCACAACAGCGTTTCTCAACCTGTGAGGTGCACCTAGGGAGAGTAAAAACTCTGCGAAAGGGGTGCGAGAATATTAAAAAGTTGAAAAAATAAAAGATTATTTAAAAAAATTATTATTTTACTAAAAGTGAACAAACAAAATACATTTTGACACATAATGAGAAATACAGATTTACACTGATATTAACACTTATCAATGTATCAGTACCGCACAATGTACTTATAAATAATTTAACAATACTACTTTAAGAACAAGTTTAATAATTACCAATGACCCTATGGGCTTGTCATAAATAAAATTATATACAAAAATTAACACTTATCTTGATAATTTGTACAGTTTATAGTTAAGGGCTTACAGGACTCTTAAGCCCCCTCTCTCTGTCTCCCTGCACTCGAAAAAGACATCCTTCCTCAAACCAATGTAACTTAGCAATAAAACGAAACAATAATTTGAAAATTTTTACCTCAAGGTAATCATATATATACATTATATCTCAAAATTTCAAAGAATTTGAGAAGAAATTTAAAAAGTTATAAAGAAATAAAAATTAGACAATTTCTCAAAAATCTGAAAATTAGTATTTTACACCGCGTAGGATTCTGAAGTACAAAATGGATCAAAATTTACAAAATTAATTTTACATGGTATAAAAATCTTCACTTTTGAAGTTATACTCACTTTTAAGAAATTTAGAGAAAAAAAAAATTTTTTTAAATACAATTATAACGAAAATTTTAAAATTTTAAGAAAAAAATTAATTAAAATTCAAATAACAAAGATTATATATTTATTGAAAATTGATGTATAAGTTATGAAGAGCCTTATTTTGAACAGGTGTATAAAATTTCAAATTAATACCATAAAAAGTTTTTGAGAAATCCTGCGCGGAAGCTAAAATGTCTTGTTTTGCGAAAAATGAAGTTAATGATAAGAAAGAGATAGGGTTTTCTTGTTTTAGTTTTACTACTTATTTCTCAACAACTTCGGAAGTGTTTATAGTATCAACACAATCTTGGTACCAAACTGCTCAGAAATATTGAGGCTATAACATATATTTTCAAAAATTGAAAATTTGCAATTTAAGTGTCCTATGAGCCCTTAATCCCATAACTGCTGATTAAAAGTAAAGTGATTCGCTCCCAATGCTACCGTGCTCCACGTAGGCATGTAAATATAAAGTATGGGGGAGAAAGGGAATACATAAGAAAATCCCTTGAAATAAGTAAATACTTCGCAAACACTGTCAAGCTCATTTTATTGCATTCCAAAGCCTTCGGGATAATTGTTTGGATGCAGTGCACAGAAAAGATAGCACTTCTGAAAGACGGACCAAAGAAATCAATGCTTTGGTTGAGCTTGACATTTATACACAGCGATGACACTTAAGAGGATAAAGTCGCACTGTAGCTTGAAGATTAAGTACAATAGTACTGAATTCAAAAAAATTGTTATTGTATTGAAGAGGGGAGCGCAAAGAAAGTTATGATTGAATATTGTGTCGTAAATATTGAAAGTTTGAGAAGCATTGGTGTACAATCATCCTGCTAAATGATTTACTATAAACAGCAAAATAGAATGATTTACGAATATTTAAAGTACGTAAGAATAATTCTTGTAAGAAATAGATAAAAATTGTAGAGATGTCTAGTAATATGCCAATAAGATTTCAAGCGTAAGATTAATTTGTATAAGTATATGTAATTTCATAAAACGAGACAACATTTTCAATTTTTGTCAGTAATTGATTTATCAGTGAACAATTCTATTATCGTGATGCATTACAGCTCATTTTCTTCTTTCTGCTGTCAACCAAATTAGGGTGGTTCACTGAAGGATGGATGGCTAAATGTGTCTTGGAGTCTGAAGAATTTATGACGAACAAGTTAAGGTAATTATTACGTACAATCTGTTGGAATATCGAATGCTTTCGGAATAACTTAAATTTTACTTATCTTTGAAAACATTGTTTATTTAGGGTGGGGATAATGATTGATGTCAGGAAGTTTATTGAAGAGAGCGTTAACTTCAAGTTTGCGGGGAAATTGATTGATGTTAAATTTGAGTTTCAAAGTACATCATTTTCTTCCAGGACTACGTTCGGAATGGTGATTCTGAAAAAGTGTATAAATGAACAATGTTTTTATATTTAGAATGACACAGTTGAATTAGAATACGCATATAAAGTTGTTTTAAGAACATTTTATTACCAAAAAAAATAAATACAATCATTTACCAAAAAAAAATGAAGGCAGCACAACATATTTTCAATGCATTCTCCTTTTTATGAAAGATGCTTCTATAATAAATAAGGTAACCTTTTTTAAGTGGAAAGTAGGACGAAACTGTAAGAAAAATTACATCCTAAATGCATGAAACATTTTATTAACTCAAGTAAAAATACACTAATTACGCTACCATCCATTTTAATAATTTACTTAAGTATTTTTTCATTGATATTTTTTGCCAATATACCATTTCCTAATACATCAGACACCTCGGAGCAAGAAATATTCTTCATGTTGAATTTTACGGTAAGTACTGTAACTATAAAGTACACTTCTGGCCATTAAATTGCTTCAATAGGAAGAAATGCAGATAGCAAAATAGAATTTATTAGACAAGTATATAATACTAGAAATAACAAGTGATTAAACTTTCCTGAAATTTTGATGCAGAGATCCTGAGAAATCAGTACCAAAAACAACCACCTCTGGCAGTAATAACAGTACTTAAACGTGTGGGCATTGAGTCAAACAGAGATCCAATGTCATGTATAGGTACAGATGACCATGCAGTTTCAACACGATACCACAGCACATCAACTGTTGTGACTGGCGTATGGGGATGAACCAGTCACTCGACAACCATAGACTAGATGTTTTCTATTGGGGAAAGATCCGGTGAACGTGCAGGCCAGGGCAACAGTCGAACATTTTCCGTATCAAGGAAGGTCCGTACAATACCGGCAACATGTGGTCACGCATTATCCTGCTTAAACGTAGGGTTTTGCAGGATTCGAATAAAGGGTAGAGCCAGCCACGGGTCGTAACAAAACAGAAATGTAACGTGTACTGTTCTTACCATGAATGCGAACAAGAGGTAACCGAGACTTGTATCCAATAGCACCCCATACCATCATGCCAGGTGATGGGCCAGAATGACGATGACGAATGCAAGCTCTTAATGTGTATTCACCACGATGCCACCGAACACGGATGCGACCATCTAGATGTCTGTAAACAGAGACCTCGATTCATCTGAAAAAAAGACATCTCGCCATTCGTGCACCAGTTTTGTCGTTGATCATACCACTTGAAGACGCTCCTGTCTGTGATGCAGCGTCAATGGTAGTCGCGGCCATGGTCTCCGAGTTGAGAGTCCTGAGCTAAAGCAAAGGGCATCGAACTATTCGTGTACATACTTATTGTCTTGCAAATGACCCCAATTCTCGACTCAGGGCTGGTGATGTGGCTGCACGATCCATTAAGGCCATGCGGGTAACATACCTGTCTTCTCGGCTGCTAGTGATAGGGTGCCATTGAGATCCAGCACAGTATTCCGTATTACCGTCCTGAAACCACCCATTCCATATTATGCTAACAGTCATTGTATCTCGACCGACGCGAACAGCGATACTGAGATACGATAAGCAACAATTCCGGTACCCTACACTTCGACCTTTATCAAACGTGCTGTTACACATTTCTACTTCTTACACGTGACATTGCAACTTTTCACCAGGTAACAACATTCAAGTGCGATTCGTGTATGAGAAACCAACTGCATAATTTCCTCTTTTAAACACATTATAGGTGTCGCAACTTACGCCTGCTTTGTCTGAATGCGTTGAAAAGATAATGATTTGCATATCATAGTACCTTCTTCAGGTCGTTTAAATTTCACGTCTGTAATACGTCGCCTTCTTGGTGTAGAAATTTTACTGACCAGTAGTGTATCAACATTCAATCTAGATTTCTCACTTTATCAAAAATCATTACCAACTATAAAAAACTCTTTCAATTACTGAATTAGTTCCTGTGCAGCACAATTTAAATTCAATAAAAATAACTAAATTTTCATATGGAATGCGTTCATTTTTGAAATGGTTAAATACGTATATTTCCACCTCTCTTCACAACACTACACAACATATGTAAACGATGAAAGTTTTCTATAGAAATAAAATAATAGCCTATAATCCAGCATTTCTCAAACATTGGGGAGCACCTCCCCCAAAAAGGGCATAATAACCCTATGAAGGGGTGCGAGCATATTGTAAAAAAATTATTAATTTACTGAAAAAAAGCAAAACGAAATTCATTCTGACATAAATAAATATAAAATACACATTTACAATGATATAATATACTTATAAAATGTATCAGCATTGCTCAATATATTTGATAATTTATCAATACTAATAAGTGGAGGGCACGACTAAGGAAATTCATTTGGGGTCGAGACTTGGTGTAATAGTAGTACTCTTTTAGGGTGATCAACCCTCAATGTAATCCCGCCGAATGGCCAGTGAATTTTATATCATAAATATTCAAGCATTCATCATAAAAGAATGGGATTACTCATTTTATTATTGCATGAAACATTAAACATTCGTTTTTAAAAGAGAGAGAGATCACACACTTCACACAAATTATCAATTTTGCCCCATTATGAAGATAATTTGCTTACCAAATAAAAAAATTCAATACTTGAACTTAAAAACCTAATAGCTTCATCTATTTTGTTCAAAAAACCATTTTAATTTATCACTGCTGAGATAATATGCACAATTTTTTTTTTCTCAAAGCTGTACCAAACACAAAATTGTTCAAAGAACCGGAAAATTAGTTTGAGCAAGAAAATAAACAAATAGCAAAAAGTTTGGGCATAAAAGAATTTTTATAAAAGTGGATTGAGTTTCTTAATTCATACATATTTTTCTGTATCCTTTAATGCCTTACAAAAAGAAAAAGCGATAGAAAATTAATATTTCAAGAATATTTTCTTACACAATCCAGATGTTGTCTTAATTTTTTTCATAATGTTTTTTTTTCTTTTAGGTAAAAAAAAAATAGGAAGAAAAGATGCTAAAATATTATGCAAAAAGAACCAGCAATTAATCCTATTCAGGTTTTATTTCAATACGCATAAATGCTTTCGTAAAGCCTTCTTATAGTTTAAGCCTTAATTCAATGCATAAAACTCAATTTATGAATTAAGGCTTTGGAATAAGGTATATATATAGGAGAAAAGTGACTCACATCCACTCAATTATCACTCCCGATATCTCCGGAACTATTAGAACTAAAGACTTTTAAACTAGCATGCATTTTTCTTTAGTTTAGTAGAAAACAACAACGAACGGATTTTGCGCAGATTGACTCCGAAAGCTTTGGTTGAGTTGAGTGGGATTATGGACAAAGATTTCGAACGATAACATCTTTCGACTTGAAGTTTGGCAAACATATTTCTTTAAATGGTAATCCATTACGAACAGGTTTAGCGAAAACAGCCTCCCAAGAGGGACAGCCAAAAATTTCTCTTTTTGAAATATTAAACCTACAGTTTTGAAATTTGACGAGCAGGTTTCTTTTTTTGCGTGCAGATTCGTTAAGAATGAGTTTTGCAGAAATTGACTACCAAGAGGTACTGCAAAGGTTTTGGAAGCCTTAAAGATAAAAAAATCCCATTTATTAACTATTATTCCCATCGACTTGAAAATTGGCAAAGATGTTTCTTTTATTGAGTAGAGATACTCGAAATATTCTTCCACTTTAAAAATTCAAGTCCAGTTTTTTAAATAAAAAATCAAGTAGCGTGGACTAAAATAATGTTTTTGAATATTATCGAAATCTTAATGCTAGAAATTAGACAACGTAAAAACAATACACAAGGTCTGTTCAATAAGCATCCAACCTTTGATTGAAAAGTATCTTATTTACTTTGGGATTAGGATCTAATCAAATTCATAGTAGGCCCCTAATGCTTTCACTCACTCTTACCCAATGTTCCTTCCACAGCCAAAAATCTCTTTTAAAATGGATTTTTTTCGAATGGTGATCAACTGCACCATCTCATTCTGCCTTATCTCGTCTCTACTTTAAAAGCTGGATTCTTTCAATGTCATTTTCATTTTCGAAAACAGCCAAAAGTCTCAAAGAACCAGGTTCAATGTCGGTAGTCCAGCAAGACGGAGTTTTCTGTTCCACCGACAGAAGCGTTAAAACACACTACGAATGCTCAAACAAAATTGCTTGCTCCTGTATTAATCTCAACTTGTTCAACAGTCTCTCGTACGTTTAAACGACGATATTTCACTATCAGATGTTCCACCTTTTTCAATATGAGCTACAATTCGTGAGGCTTGTTGCATCCCAGAACGCTGTTCACTATTTACCGATGTGTGCGGCCACTTTTTAATTCGTTTGCCCTTACTTAGTTTGTGTAAATTCCCCTCCCCCCATCAAGGCATCACCTCCAAGCCCTTACTGAATCTTTCGAATATTGTTTCACTTAGAAAATTACCAAGCTTTTGAGAAAAACTTTGATGTAATACTTCTGCTGAAGTCTTTCAGTCATATTTAGAGAAACATAAGTCCGTGAACCTATAAGTTTAACAGCACCTCATTTGACTGCCTACAGTAAGTGACTGGTAGACGGGAATAAGTAGAAGAAATTCAAGCATGTGCATTAAGGTTTCCGACTACGTTCGCAACTGTGATTTTGCAAAAGCATATAAATGGATAATATTTATGATGTTTAGTGTCACATAGATTAGAAAATGTATGTAGAATTGTTTTAAGATTATTAAAATAAAAAATTATTTAAGTACAATATTTTGACAAAAAATGATCATATAATGACCCATTTTCAAAATACTCTCCCTTTATGAAAAATGCTTCTATTATAATATTTTGCCTGTATACAGCGCAGACCTCCCTACAGAGTCTCAACTAGAATTTTTGAAATATATTACTCATAAGTGGGTTTATCCATGTTTTAGTACAACAGAGGGGAGAAATTTTAAGAAAAAAACGCCAAAATTATTTAAAAATGGTTGTAACTCGAAAAAAAGGGGAATTTCCCTAAAAATATAGTTGAGCCTCTGTAAGAAGTCTAGTATATACAGGCAAATATTATTATAATAGAAGCTTTTTTTCACAAAAGGAGAACTTTTTAAAAAAAGGTTTTAAAAGTTAATTTTTCCCGGGAATTTTGCATTTAAATAATTTTTTTTTAAAAATTCCTAAAACAAACTTATACATTATTCTAATCTAATGACACTAAATATAGAAAGTTATCCATTTTCGCAAAATCACAGTTCGAAGTAGTGGGATACCTTTACCCCCCCACTTTACTTGGGCGTTTTAAAATCTCTACTGTGCCCGGGAAAATTAAGGTTTGTATTGGGTTGATGCATTTATTACTTTTATATCAGGGGTTTTTCATCAGCGAAAAGTAGCCGCGTTTTGTTTATTATTTTTGAATAAAATAGTTTCAGAAAACCTTTAAAAACCCTTGGCGTAATCCCCAAATTTTATTTTTACCACTTCGAGGGATGGAAGCGCACGTCTTTTTGCGATCTCAGCGAACGACAAAGGAACAGTCAGCGAAGTCAGTTTTGGGGAATTTTTGCCCGTTTCAAATGGTAAACCAGCGGGAGGATAACCCGGAAGATCGGACTCTTCTGGCTGCCCTGGAAAAGGGAAAGAGCCTGACCAGAATGCTGGCTAAAGACTTCCCAAATTTTAATCCATCTACGGTATTCGTCGCCCCCAAAAAATTGCAAAAAAGTGGAAAAACGCTGGATGGGTTCCCCCCGTCTACCGACAACAACAGACCGATCGGTTCGAATGTTAGAGGTATTGCAGCAAACGAACTAACACCATTTTGAAGAATCGTCCGGGGGTGAGTCACGGGTTTTTTTAAAAAAGTCAAAAAAAAAAGGTTTGCATTTCGAGGGGTTTCTTCAAAGGAATTAGAAACATGTCACTTTAAAAAGGCTGTGGGTGTGATTGTTGTTGTTGATTAATTGAATATTAACGTCGACGTTCGCTACACGAGGGCGGCGACGGACCCGTTTTTCAACCGGGGCAAGGTGGACGACACCCGATAGGGACCCCCCCTAACTACCACACCACCACGGGGACGTTTCAGCTCTCGACAGATTTCGGCATCGTTGCCCCCCACGGCGGGTCTTTAGGGGACTGGGGTCGAACTGGCAAGGAAGCCCGATCCGATACCTATACCACTCGGCTACCGGGGGTGTGGTGGGACAAAACGCCGGGGAAACGATCGTCTGCCAAACTTTGGGGAAACAAAATTAAATTGGGAGACTACGCCCCGAATAATTGTTTCAGTTTTGTCAAAGTTAGTTTTGTAAAATAAAATTTTTGAAAAAATGCAGGATAATTATGCATCAATCCTTTTTTAAAAAATTTTTTTTGTATTTCCCCCATGGGAAAATCGGGCAAAAGTGAGCTGGTAACAGCTAGTTTATATAAGTTTATTGCCAGAATCTCATTACTTTGTAGGTTTAATTAACTAAATGTGAGAAATAAAACTAAATTACTCTTTGAAGAATATAATTATTTTTTTTAAAAAAAAATGATTGACTGCATAACAATTTACGAAGCTTTTAGTAGCTATAAATTTAAGAATAAAAAAAATATATAAATGAAAATCCTGGGGTTCCATCGTTCGAAAAAAATGATTTTAAAAGGGTAAATGGGGAATATTTATATGATATTTGTGACACTTGATTAGAAAAAGTATATAAAAAAGTTTTGAAAAGTATTAAATAAAAAAATTTTTTAAGTGCAATATTTTTTACAACAAATGAACATAAATGATATTTTCAAAATATTCTCCTTTTTTAAAAAAAGCTTCTTTATAATATTTTGCCTTATATAATTCAGACCTCTGTACAGGACCAACACAAAATTTTTTAAATAAAAAACTTAGAATTGGGGTTTTTCCTGTTTTTCGACCACGGAGGGGAATTTTAAAAAAAAAAACCCGGTAAATTTTTTCAAATGTTTTGTAACTCTGAAAATAATGTGAATTTTCAAAAAACACAGATGAGCCTTTCAGAGGTTGAGCTATAGACAGGCAAAATATTAATATAATAGAAATTTTTCAAAAAAAGAAAATTTTGAAAAAAGGTTTTCTAAGAAATTTTGTGCCAAAATATTTATTTAAAAAAAATTTTTTTTTCAAAAAATTTTTAAAACAATTTTATGCATGTGTTCGGATCTAAGTGACACTAAATATCATGAACAGTATCCATTTATGCACTTTTTTAAAAATCACGGTTCTGAACGTAGTCGGATACCTTAAGTAACCCGCAAAACGAAATAAAAAATAATTTAACATGATAATCACTTGGAAGAAATCTTTATTTATCCACATAATCTCCACAACGTAGTGCCGAACCCCACGTTTTTCGGGCCCCCTATTTGGTTATAAATCATACCAGCACAGTAGGACTTTATGTTGAATGTCGTCGCCATCTGCAAATTGTTCACCACCAAGATGTTGTTTCTGTGAACCAAACAGCTAAAAGAAAATGCCCATTTGATTCTTTTTTTTGTGTGTGTGTGTTTCTTGGTCAGTTGCAGGGGGACCCAACGTGTGCACCCTTTTCGGAAGTGCAAAATCGCATTATGTTTTTCAAAAAAAGAGAACACTTGCCAGATGCTGTCAGTTTGTCACTCTTTGATCATCCCGGATCAATTCTTTCACCCGTTGCTCGGTTGATTTCGTCAAAATGAAAATTGGACGACCACTTCAATCTTCACCAACAATTTTGAAACAGCCGTGCGAAAACTTCTCCGAACAATTGACAATGCTAAGAGCTTCTCTATATAAACAAATAACATTTCTTTGTGAATATTTTATTATTCAAGTCTTTTCGCCCCCTTCCATCGTTCAATTATTTAGGACCATCGCCATTTTTGGAACTTCATTACGTATACGTGTGAATACTACGTACACAATATGAAATGAATATCATAAAGCTGTATGCGGCTGCCATCTATCACCATTGCTTGGAGATTTCTGGTACTACTCTAAATACTGCCATGTACAATTGTGACTTGACCCCGTTATTATCCGTGTGTGTGTGGTAAAGGTATTCAATCTATTCGAAGTTTTTTGACGAAACATGCCGTTTGTTTCAAAAATAGTGTGACCAATTTCAAAAAGTATCAGTTTTTTTCAAATTATGTACATTAAATTTTCAATATGGTCTCTTTTGGTATAGTACATTTGCCTAAACGTTTTCGCCTATCCAAAAAGGCTTTTCCAACATTTTTGAGGTTATTTTCCCAGCTTCCTCTTTGATTGCTTTTTGAAGCCCTTAAAGAGCTCTTAATTTACGTCTGTTTAATTGTTTTTTAAGTATCCGCATAAAAAAAAATAATTGCAATGAACACAGTCAAGGGATGTTGGTAATCATTTCTCAGAGGCGGAAAATTTATTTTTTTATCTTTCAGCCATTTTATAGTTGATTTTGCAGTATGACTTGGTACAAAACAAAGTCTCCTTAAGGGTAAAGACGTTTACTTTTTTATCAAGTTTTTTCAAAACCTTATTATAATAGTATTTAGCATTAATTTCAGTCTTTGGTTGTATGAAAAATTGTTTTATTAAGCCTTGAGAGGACATTCCCATCCATACCATAACACCTGACGGCCAACTTGCATTTTGCAAAACAGCTACGTCTTTTCGTCGTTTTTTGGGTTAAACATATTGTATATTTGTTTTGCCAGTTGTGAATGGCAGATGAAACAGTGCTTCATCCGCAGCTATCCATGCTTTTGTACCTACCTTTGTGTAAGAGTAAATACAGAGACAATAACATTTTCTTCATTTTTCTACGGGCTTAACAGACATTTGAAGAAAGACAGGTTTATTCACTTTTGTATAGCCAATTTTCTTTAGCTTACGACAAATTGTCGATTTCGATACCTTTAGTTTCTTTGCTGAAGCTCTTTGAGGTAGAAATTTTCTACATCGATAAGTCTTTTCAGCTTTTTTTTTTTCTTTTACCTTAAGGAATTCCTTACGTCTTCATTTTTTTTCCTGGAGCTTTTGATTGCGAGTCAAATTTTATTTCTTTTCAAAGTTTAGATAATCCATTAGCAAAATGATTTTTCTGATATTTCAAGGCTTTATTTATAACAGGTTTTAACAAACGTCCTTCAAAAGCCTTAAATTTGGTTTCGGGTTTGAGGATCTAATTTCGGAGCCATAAGTTACTCCCACTAACAAAAATAGTTAGATTGATATAATTTATATGTTCCTTTTTTAAAATATATAACTGCCAGCAAGGAGATATAAATTTAACATTCATAGTTATAAGCTTTTAAAATTGGTCGCACTAATTTTGAATCAACCGGTATATGCAATATTCACAAAGATTAACAAAGGTTTTGAGGTGATTGCGTTCGGAAAAACGATTTTTCAAATAAGCGTATAAACGCATAATTTTTTCCGTTATTTAGTATCAGTTGAACTAGAATATAAATGTATAATATTTTTAAGAATAATATCCCAAAAAGGAAAAAATATTGAAATGCAATTTTTTGCTAACAAAACGGAGGAAAATAACATATTTTCGAAACATTTTTCTTTATTGAAAAATTGTTCTGCAAAAATATTTTGCTTCTACATATAGCTAAGACTTTTAAATAGAGGCTGAATTAGGATTTCTTTTAATATATAATTTAGAGCTGGATTCATTCATATTTTAATTAGAGTATATATACAGAGTTTATATATATTCAGAAAGTATAAAAATTTTAACAAAGAACACCAATCGCTATTTCATTTCCTCATAACTCCGAAAATAGAGGGAAATTTTAAAAAAACTTCTTGTTCAATCTTTGTATAACCCTAGCTATATATAGGCAAAATTTTATTATAAAAGGTTTTTTCAATAAAAGAAGCATGCTTTGAAAATATGTCACACATTATATGTCAATGAAAATATGTCACACATATGTCTACATTTTTTTTGTCAAAAAGTTGCATTTAAACGATTCTTCATTGTAATAATTTTCTTAAGACAACTTTCTGCGTACATTATAATTCAATACATTAAATATTTATAAGTATTTATTTATACGCTTTTTCAAAATCAAGGTTAAGAACGCAGTCAGTCACCTTATTCTCTTATAATTTTTTGCCTTTTTAAAAATAGTATCAAAATTTCAAAAAAGCAAACCGTATATATTTTTTTTACTATTACTCCCCTCTCTGTATATTTATTTATTTATCTTCGTGGAATTTTCAATCGTTAATAAAATATATTTTAAAGCGTTCAATTAAGCTGAAATTTTCTATAGATGATTATTTTGAATGACAATACAGTAAATTAATTATAATTTATAAAAATTAATTGATTCAAACTAATTATTCAAAAAGTTACAAATACAGCCACGTTGGCATCTTTTTTTTTTTTGCGATTTAGTGACCAATTTGGCGACTTTTGCCCAAACGAAAAGTTTTTTCTCTTTTTTGAAACGTTCATTTTGGCTGCAATTTTCTATACATCTTTTTTTTAGGTAAAAATCGAAATTTAATGATTTAAAAAATTTAACCCCCTTTAAAGTTATGACTCTTTCATTTATATATTTATATCAATTGTAACTATTTAATAAAAAATTTTCTGTGTTGATCTAAGTATAAATTGACTTAAAAAATGTTTTTTATATTACTTGTTTTTAATCGGAATCACCTTATTTGAATCTTAACTATTCTAATATTTCTAATGTATCGTTTAAATTAATGGATATACAATAATTGATTTAAATTCGTGGTTTCAGACGAGAAACTGTGTTAATCGAATCGTGGATCGGTTCAGTCAAAAAAAATTTTTGTGTAAGATAATGGGAACTACTGCTCCTTAAACGGAATAGAGCCTCTTTGACTAACATGTATTGACAAATTGATGTTAGGAGGAGATACCAGTTCCACAGTGTCGTGTTTATCGTCTCATCAAAGTCTGAAATTAGAAAGTTCATCCTGAAAGCCATTGTTCAAGGATGAACAGGAAATTTTCTCAAAATTTTGCCTCTCCTATATCAAATTTACACATAATTCTGTAGATTACAAATGCGCTTTAAAAATGCTGAAGAAAACACAATTTTATATTGAATCTCGTACTGTTTAAAAATTATGAACCGTTCAAGGAAAAAATTCACTAAATCATAATATCCATGATAAGTGTAAATTCTTAATAACTTGAGACAATCATATATAGCAAGACTTTTTATCATACATTGAGTATCATGCATTCATGTATCAAATCTTAGGTAGCATGTATTGACTAATACATATTGAGAAACATGTACTCACTAACATATATTGACCAACATGTACTGAATATTGCACACACATATATTGACTACATACATGGACTTTAAGGGTCATTCCTTTTAAAATTTCCCGGAAAATCGTTTTTTTTAAATTATTTTTTTTTTTTGGCAAAACCTTTTTTTGGTTTTGAAACCGCATGCAGATATTCCCAATATCACGGAAGTTATTAAGAAAAAAAAG